>CM050530.1:11348722-11541222 GCA_027563665.1 Antrozous pallidus | reverse complement strand
GAGCCGGGCTGTGACTGCTGTCCTGAGCGACGAAGACAACCACGTGCGTCCGCACAGGCGGGTCTGGCCGTGACCTCCATGCGTCTGACATGCATGTCCATCCCCCATCAGAGCTGAGGGCCGGCACCAGCCCCACTCTGTATGGACGGGAAGGGAAGGCCTGGAGCAGGAGGAGCTGTGCAGCCCGGGCAGGACCCGGGGCCACCGGCCACCCCTCTGGCTGTCCTGTGGCATTGGCTCTCCGTGGCCCTGGGCTCTACCTCCCTTCCCCATCTCGGGGCGTGTTCCCATCTCAGTGATGATTCAAAGGCCCCTCTGGACCCTGGCCGGGGATTCGGCTGGAGAATCGTCCTGCACACCCAGAGGTGGCGGGTTCGATTCCTGGTCAGGGCACAGACCTGGGCTGTGGGTTTGATCCCCAGTTGGGCACATGCGGGAGGGGACGGGTCAATGCCTCTCTCTCTCTTTCTCTCTCTGTCTCAAACCAATGACAATACATCCTCGGGTGGGGGGGTTAAGCACAAATGCGCCTCCACAATGGAGACAAGGCAGCCCCGGTCAGCACGGATCCAGAGCTCCCCTCCGACAGAGCACGCCCGACGCGCCAGGTTTCCCCGGGGGCGAGGACACAACGCCTGACCAGAGCCTAAGGGAACCCGGGAGGGGGGCGTCTCCCGCTGCTCTGCCCAGTCTTGTGATGGAGCTCTGTGTCCCTTGGTGGAGGTAGGTCCTCTCGTGCTGGTGGTCTCACGGCTGCTGCGGAAGCAGCTCAGCGGACTCCCCGCTGTCTCAGGCCCACGGAGAGGAGGGGGCCGGCGTCCCGCCTCATGGCTCCAGTGCTGGGTTCTGTGAGTGTCTCTGGGGTGTTCGGAGTGCGAGAGGCGGGGAGGCCGGGGAAGGGAGGACGGCCGGTCGGTGCAGCTGAGCCGCGGGCAGTGGGTGGCGGGGAGGTGGCTGGGTGCCAGGAGCTGTGGTGTGGGCGAGACGAATGGGCGGTAGCTGCCTCCCGAGGACCCTCACGCCGTCCCACTCGCCCGGCGCGGCACCTGGGTGTCGTGGCCGCGGCCCGGGCACCGTGCTGGACAGCAGAGGGCGCCAAGCCGCTCACCTCGGAGCCCACCCTCTTGTCCTCTGGCATCTGCCGTTCAGTTCGTCCAAGATCGAGTCAGAACTTCAGCTGCAGCCGAGACCGGTGTGGCTCAGTGGATGGAGCATCGGACTGCGGACTGAGGGGTCCCGGGTTCGATTCCGGCAAGGGCATGTGCCTTGGCTGCGGGCGCATCCCCAGTGGGGGGCGTGCAGGAGGCAGCTGATCGATGTCTCTCTCTCATCGATGTTTCTGACTTTCTATCCCTTTCCCTTCCTCTCTGTAAAAAATCAATAAAATATATTTTAAAAAATAAAATAAATAAAAAAAGAACTTCAGCTGCAGTCGGATCTGGGCTGTGACCGCATCGGGCCGAGCTGCTGCCGCCCCGTCCACGGGGCAGGAGAGTCTGTGGGAAGCCGGGGCGTCAGCAGCCTCGGAGAAGGCCCCTTTCTCAGCCCGGTACCCCGAGGGCACTGGCCGGTGCTGGGGCTGCCCCAGGGGAAGGCGTGTGGCGCCTGACAGCCTGCCGGGTGGTTTGTGCAGGAAAAGGGGCACCGGACGTGAGCATGTGCTGGAAAGGTCACCAGAGAGATGAGGGGAGCAAAAGTGTCTTCTGTTTGATTTGGTGAGACGGGTGCCTCGCTGCCATCAGCCATAACTGACAACTGATAACGGAAAACTGGTAACTGACAACTGGCAAACGCCATCCGAACACCAGCCAGGTCACTCACTACGTCTTCACATAAATTTTAAGCAAAACTTATTTTTAATTAGGAAATTTATTGTGCAACTGATTCAACTTTACGTTTGAGGGGGAAAAGGTGTTTTTCTCTGTGCTATAATATTGACAGTAACTCCAAAATGGTTACATTGTTGGAATTCTTAGGCTCATCCTTTGACAGGATGTTAATTTTATAAGAGGAACTGTGTGTGTCACTCGGAGAGAGGACATACAGAACGTCGAATGCCAGCGCGACAGCTACAGGCGAGCTGCCCACACTCACTGAGAGCAGAAGGGCCTGGGACCGGGGGTCCCCTCTGAGCCTACAGAGGACTCCATTCATGGGGGACGGGCTGGGCGTGCACATAGTGGGTGTGACCGAGGAACCTCTCTGAGAACAAACAATAAGAACGTTTTGGGGGGACATGAGCTGCGCAGAAAGCTCGGAGCTGGAACCGGGCCAGGAGGCTCTGTGTGGGGGGACCACACACACACACTCACACACACTCACACACACACTCACACACACACACACTCACACACACTCACACACACACACACGTACACACACACACACACGCACACACTCACACACACACACACTCACACACACACTCACACACACTCACGTACACACACACACACACACACGCACACACACACACGCACACACTCACACACACACAGTCACACACACACACACACACTCACACACACACGTACACACACACACACACTCACACACACGCACACACACATGTACACACACACGCACACACTCACACACACGTACACACACACTCACACACACACACTCACACACACACGTACACACACACACACTCACACACACTCACACACACACTCACACACACACACACTCACACACACTCACACACTCACACACACACACACACTCACACACACTCACACACACACTCACACACGCACACACGCACACACACACACACACACTCACACACACACTCACACGCACACACACACTCACACACACACACTCACACACTCACTCACACACACACACACTCACACACACACACACATACACACACACTCACACACACACACATACATACACACACACTCACACACACTCACACACACACTCACATGCACACACACACACTCACACACACACTCACACACACACACACACACTCACACACACACACACACTCTCACACACTCACATGCACACACACACACACACACTCACACACACACACACACACGCACGCGGCTCCGCTTCCCTGAGCCCCAAGGGTGCAGATGGGAGCAGGGAAACGGCGGCAGAGGGGAGGCCAGCAAAGTTCAGGGATGATTAGCTAATTAACGTTTGTGTTTTCTTACTCTGTCACCAACTCCCCCAAGACCCGGAAAACGCAGGTCACGCTCGGGCCGGTCTGGTGTCGAGTGCCTCACTGCACGGCTCAGGCCGCTCTCCCCGGGAGCCGGGGGGCCCCGAGGCGTGTGCAGAGCAGACGGTTACTGACTGCACGGACTTCTCCACAGGCATTGATGGGGACCCTGCCCCCCGACTCTCACAAGAGACTCGGGCTTTGGCCTCGGCAATCTCTGGGGTCTTTCCAAATGAACAGCCGGCCACTCACGGAAATGAACACGCAACGGAGCATACTCCCCACGCAGCAATATGCAGGCGGCCTGGTCATCAGTCTCGTAGCTAATTCAATCATCAGGGCACATTTAATCATCCCACATAAAATGCAAATAGGGCGTGGGGCTCGCAGCACATGCTAATTGTGTTCATTATCATAATTAAATGGGGAGAAAGTTAGGAAGAGTCCTGATGTGCCACACAACGGACGGATGCATGTGACGCGACCCAACATTTTATCAGAGACGGCGGCCCTCGGGAGAGAAGACGCCTGCGAGCAGGCGCCGCTTCCAGCCAGGCTGTCTTCGGGGCCGCCCTGGGGGTGCGGGCTGGCCCTGCGGCTCAGAGCCTGAGGGGTGCCGGTCCGTGAGCGGACCGCTCAGCATCCAGCACCGTCCACGTTTTCAAAACTGCCTTTATTGTGGCAAATGCACACAACACGCAACTGCTGGAGCCATTTTAAGCCTACAATTCAGTGGCGTTAAGTACATCCACAACATTGCACAACCATCACCGTCATCCCCTTCCAGAACCTTCTGCCTCTTCGTTGGACCGCCAAGTTGCAGCCCCAGAGGGAGGTGCGTGTCGGGGATCACACAGCTGGGACGGAGCGGGGCGGCTCCAGGCCTGCGGCCGCTCTGGCGCTCACAGGGCGCGCACGCCTGGCGGCCAGGAGCTGTGCGGCTCCGGAGTCGGGCACACAGACACACAGACACACAGACACACAGACACACAGGCGCCCAGACGCGTGGCAGCATCTCAATGCCGGGCGCCCTCCCCGCCCGGGCACAAGGCGGGGATCACCACAGATGGGCTGTGGACCCCGTTTCCTTAAGCGACGGGCAATGGAACGGAACGGACACGGGCGGCGGGCAGCCCTGCGGCCCGGCCCTGGTCTTGGCGGTTCTCACGTCATCTCCGGCTGGCACCCCCAATCCCGTTCACTGTCCACAAGGTAGGTCACTCCTGCACTTACAGCCACACTCTCGGGCTAAGGGGCCCCGGAGCAGCACTGTGAATAATTTATAAAGAATTCTACAAACATCAGGGCATAATGTTTAGAAACAGCATCATATACGGCCCAGTGTCTCCGTGTTTGACGTTACTATCATTTGTGTTTCTGATGATTTCCGATTTATCTTTACCTTCTTTCTTCTCAGAGATTGTTGTGTTTCAGCCACTGCCTTGGGGCTGAACTGACTCTCTGACCTCCCCCGAGTCAGAGTGGACGTCCAGGTCAGTGTTCGGTCCTGGGAGGCGAGGGGTTGCCATGGGATGTCCAGCTTTTCCCGCCTTTCTGATTTCTTCCTCACAGCGAGCTCCCTCTCGACAATGAGCCGCAAATGCACCTGACCAGCACTAGCCTCTGTCCTCTCCTGCTGCTCGTTTAATCTGTGTTCTTGTTCCCGTGGGCTCACTCCAGCTTGGCCGCAGGGCCAGGTCGGCTGCCACGTGCCACTGCAGACACCAGCTCCCGACCCTGTTTCCCATCCTGACTGGCGAGCCCAGAGACTCAGAGCAGGTGCTTTACCGTCAGGAGAGGATTCGTCCGTGACCAGCATTGGCAGAAAAATTCTTGGGAAGCTCACACAATTCAGAGTTCCGTAATTCTTCACCACAGAGTTGGTTCAGCAGAGCCTGAAACTATCCCTCCACTTGGCGGCTGTGCAATGGAGTCGGGCCTGAAGGGGGAGTGCTCAGCACCCCAACATCAAGCACACGCCTTGCAGTTCCACAGCAGCAAGAGGAAGGGGTGTTCTCCACACCCAGCCACACACCAGCCAACGGAAACCTTGCAACGCAGCCAATAAGATGCATCACCGCCATAAGCGTTCCCTCTCCTCCAACGGGCTTTTCTTTAAAGCCCCCTCTGCTCTCCTCCCTTTTCTCCAGAAAGCAACGTTCTCATTTGTTTTCTGCACTCACCTATATAGTCTTTTGCTATCGCGTGCTTATCCAGAATTGCAATTATCTGCTATTTCCAAATAAACACATTTAAAAAATATTTTTTATTGATTTCAGAGAGGAAGAGAGAGAGAGAAAATAGAAACATCAATGATGAGAGAATCATCGATCGGCTGCCTCCTACATGTACCCCCTACTGGGCATGGAGCTTGACCAGAATCGAACACTGGGACCCTTCAGTCCGCAGGCCGACACTATCTACTGAGCCAAGTCAGCTAGGGCTAACACATTTTTGCTGATAAAATAACTAGCAGCTTTATTTTTAAGGTCCAACGCAGTGCACTTTTTGCTGTAGAACCAGACACAGCACACCCCACTCGCCTCTGTCAGGGCAGCGGGTGTCAGGGTAACACACGGGAAACAACCTGAAACGGGACCGTTTGGTCTCCCACAGCTGTCTACTCGGACGGAGCCATTCCGACATTAAAAATGTGCTTGTAAAGAATGGCTCTGTTATAGGTTAGTGTCTAAAGCAGGACTGGGGCCTGTGAGCAGCACGACCACAGCGCTGTAAACACATTCACAGAGGGGTGACAGGTGGGGGAAAGGTACGACTTTCGTTACACGATGAAAAAGACAGAAAGGAGGTTGTCAGGCATCACTATTTGAAATGTTACTTATGCCACAACTCTGGTTTCAAAAGTAAAGTGAAATACAGTGCAATAGTATTATTTTCTTACAAAATCTGTAACACAAACCGCCCAACTCCTTAAAGCAGCGGAATCTTATTTACAAATGAAATCTGGCTCGAAAGCCAGGGCCAAGAGCCGTGGCCTGAGGCACTGGCTGCAGTGCCGGCGGCCAGGCCCAGCGGAGGCTCCGCCTCACCCCGCAGGCAGTCTAGGAGCACCGGGACCCACACGGGAGAGAGCAGATGCTGCTGCGTGGCTCACGATATTTTATTAAAATATGTTAATTGTGCAGCTCTGCAAGAGGCCCTGTTAATCTAATGCTGACCCAATCTTTCAGGAGAGAAGTCAGAGACTCCCTGGTGGCCGGTGGAGGCCCTTGCCCTAGCTAGCCTGCCTTTTCTCACCCCGACACCTCACACCCAGGGCGGGGGGCGGGGGGCTCTTACCTGGTTGTCCGGGTGGTTGACGGTGAAGTAGCCCACGCACACGATGACCTCGTGGAGCAGGCTCTCACAGGAGGCGTGGCTGCAGTGGCCCAGGAGGGAGCTGGCGATGTGCCGGAACGCCAGGGACAAGCCCTCTGCCCCTACGATGGACTGGCAAAGGCAAGGCGCGGTCAGCACGGCCCCCGAGGGAGCCAGGCCGCCGACCGCAGCCAGACCAGCCTCGCTCTGCCCCGGTGCAGTGCCAGAGCAGCACGCACAGCTTCTGGGGCACAACGCTTCGCTGCCCCTCGGGGACTCTGGTGCCAACAAGTGACTAAATAAATGCCGGGTCTAACCCGAAACGGGGCAGGAGACAGAGTGCGGCAGACCAAACGCCTGTACCACGTGGATCGCGACACCTAAAGCAGCGTTATTTCCTCTGCTTTTGGGAAGTTATTTTCTCATTGTACAAATAGTCTCACTGTGAAAAATTTGGGAAAATATCAAAACATGAAAAATCGCCCATAAATCTATCATTTAGCTAACTTCCAATACTTTTTTTCCTGGAGAAAATATTTTCTTGTACACAGGGATATAAATAAAATTCTAATTACTTATGTTCCAATAGAAAGGAAATGTAAATAACTAGTTATTATTCAAATACACAGCTCTATAAACCCAAGGCTCCCAAACGAATGTAAAACACCCAACAATCAGCCCTTGTCCCCCTCCAACCCTCCGCCAGCTCCGAGGTTTGCAGGCCCCCGTGCAGGGCGGTGGGCGGTGGGCAGTGGGCACGCAGGAGGGCCGGGGCTGCCTGCACAGCCGGAGCTTCTATTTAATAAACATGTCAGACAGACAGAGTGACAGCAGGGCAAAGGGGAGAGCCAGCCTGCAGAAAAGGCTCGCAGCCCACCCGGGGGGGGGGGGGGGGGCGCCAGCCACGGCACGGAGCTTCAGCGCAGCGCCGTTGTGATCAGGTCTGGGCCGGCTGGAGCGGCCGGTTCGGGCAGGTTGGAGGTTCCCGCAAACGCGCTGCCTGTGGTGGCGAACAGCCCCACAGACGCCGCCAGCGTAAGCATGTGTCCGTGCCGTGTCACCCCGGAGACACAGTGTTTCCAGCCCCAGGGAGACTCCGGGGCCTCTGCCCCCTAAATCAGCGGTGACATCTCCTCGCGCAGCCCCATTTAATTAGCTGCGTCCAGCATGCTGCGACCCCGTGCCCTCCGTTTAACCTTCACTGATAAGTGCAGGTCAAGGGGCAGGCAAGTTTGAATATAAAAATTAAACCAATTTTTCAAGGAGCCTATATTTCCTTTTTAGCCAGAATTAACTGCCCAGTCAGTGCATTGATTTGTTTCCTGAGGCCGCCTTCGTTGTAGAAAGTGTCAGAGCGGACGACATACAGTGTCCGGGCCCTCAGGGCCATCGGGCCAGCGTGAGTTCAGAGTGAACCACACTCCCTGCGGAGGGTAGACACGTCTGACAGCCTTATTAGTGTACAATGGAATGGAAACGGCGGGACACAGTCTCATGAAATACGAGGCTCACACAATAGCACACAGCTCGGCCGCTGCAACCTTGAACTTCCCACACAGCGTGGGACTCAGCCCTTCAGCTCCACAAGCCGTGTTGGTCCACATTTCTCGAGGGCCTACTGTGTGCTGGCTCGCAGAGCCCGCCCTGTGACCCCCAGACTGGGAGCTACCGCTTTATCGCTGGAAGACTCTCACCTCCTGCCTACACTGGGCGTGACCGGGCGGCCAGCGCTTCGTACCTGGAACGCGGGCAGGTCGAGAGCCGCGAAGCTGTTGAAGAAGCGCAAGCTCTGCGTGGCCACCTGGACAGTGCTCTGGGAGTAGCTCTCCGCGGGGCTGGCGGGGCCGGGGTCCACGCCGGCGCCGGGGAGCAGGACGCAGTAGAGCATGTGCAGGACGCCCGCCAGGTCCGTGGCCTGCAGCGCGGCCGTCAGGCCGGTGAGGTCCTGGCGATCGCTGTCGAAGACGCCGCACGACCTGAGAGAGACATCAGCTCGTTCCCTCCTCCTCCGGACGGTGCGTGCTCACCGGGCACCCGGGGCAGACCGTCTGAGCCGGTGACGGGGAGCACCGGCTCTCGGGGCACCCCTGCCGCTGCAACACTGAGCACATGTGGCCGGGGCTGAGTGAAGCCGGGTGGCCCCGCTCTGTTTAGGTTCCAGTCTGGACAGAGGCTGTGAGCGCTGCTGGGACCCAGAGACCCAAACCGACACGGCCTCCTCAGGGTGCACCCGGGGGACCTCGGGGAGCAGCTCTCGGCAGCAGAGGCCTCCCAGACCGGGCTGTGCTGGGACCGAGGTGGGCAGACATCGCACCCCCTGGGGCAGGGCAGGGCCAGACGCCCAGGTGCGCGTCATGCCGACGACGAGGCAATCGCTGAGCAGCCAGGGGCACAGGCCAGCATGGGGGGAGCCAGAAGCAAGCGCAGGGAAATGAACACCTGGAGCCAGGGTGAAGCCTCGGTTTGCACACCCACCTCACTCCTCAGCTAGGGTCCCAGGAGGCACCGACTGACCACGAACCTGCGGTGCTGGTGCCCCTGGCTGCC
This sequence comes from Antrozous pallidus, assembly GCA_027563665.1. NCBI lineage: Eukaryota > Metazoa > Chordata > Mammalia > Chiroptera > Vespertilionidae > Antrozous > Antrozous pallidus. The sequence continues at coordinate 11,532,167 of CM050530.1, read as the reverse complement.
AGCATCCACTCACCCCGCCCCCCGGGAAACAGCACCGGACAGCTCCCTGAGGAGGCACCTCCGAGACCCAGTGACTAGGTGGCTTTAGGTCAGTGGTCAGCAAACTCATTCGTCAACAGAGCGGCAGACAGTGGATCTCGAGCCACGGTTTGCCGACCGCTGCTCTAGGTCATACAAATGTGCTGGGGGCACGGGCAGGGGACTCCCACGGGCCTTTAAGGAGGACCTCCTCTTTCCCCTCCATGCCTCCTCCTCTGAGGTCAAATCTCGGGGAACTGAACGCCGTCACACAAGTACAGGTGGAAATGTGACCTTGCATCGTCGTGGAGAAACGCTTTCTATCTTTCGGGATTGGGTGAAAACAAAGTTAAGAAACCGCATTTATCTGCTCACGGGCACCTCAGAACCTTGCATGCTGTGAGCGTGTGTCCACTGGCCCTTCCTCCCCCCGCAGCTGGAGAGGTGGGGGTCGGACCTGACGGGAGACGGAGCAGAGACTAATGTGTCTGAGTTTATTAAATAGGTTCCAACCAGGGGTCTGTGTTTGTTTAGCGCCGACTGGCTCTGAGAGCCCGTGACAATCAGAAGACGTTTCTCCCCGAAGCCTCGGGGATGAGTGACATGACGCTGCTCAAGCCCTGCTGCTGTGGCCGAGAAGGCTGCCCCCGCCCGTCCCCGTCCAGACCCCCTCCTGCTGGCACTGGCTTTAAAGCGACCGCCAGCACGCCCCCATGCAGGTATTCAGAAACACGGCTTTAACGTGTAAGGTGCATTAATACCTAGACTTTGCAAGAATTTTTCAAATGACATGAATTCACTGCTATTACTTTTTTCAAAAGAATAAGGATAAGCCCTAACCAGTTTGGTGGCCCCGTGGATGGAGCATCGGCCTGCTGACTCAAGGGTCCCGGGTTCGATTCCGATCAAGGGCATGTACCTTGGTCGCAGGCAAATACCCAGTGGGGAGTGTGCAGGAGGCAGCTGATGATGTTTCTCTCTCATCGATGTTTCTGGCTCTCTATCCCTCTCCTTTCCTCTCTGTGAAAAAAAAGTACAAGAAAAAAAAAGTCAGTAAAGTCATCGGAATGCGCCCGCCTCTTCCCGCTCCCTCCATTATTTAGGGAAACCCTGACCACAGATCATAAAGAAACACATTCTCCTGATGGACCGAAAACGGCCATTCAGAAAACCCCACTGAGAACTCGGGCTGAATGGAGACGGCCAAAGGCAGACCCGGCCTCAGGAGAAGAGGCCTCTCCCTGAGGGCGGAGGGGGGGGATGGCGGGGGGGGGGCCTCTCCCTGAGGGCGGAGGAGGGGGGTAGCGGAGGGGGGGGATGGCGGGGGGGGGGGGCCTCTCCCTGAGGGCGGAGGGGGGGGATGGCGGGGGGGGGGGCCTCTCCCTGAGGGCGGAGGGGGGGTGGCGGGGGGGGGCCTCTCCCTGAGGGCGGAGGGGGGGGTGGCGGGGGGGGCCTCTCCCTGAGGGCGGAGGGGGGGGATGGCGGGGGGGGGCCTCTCCCTGAGGGCGGAGGGGGGGGTGGCGGGGAGGGGGGGCTGGGGCACCGGCATCTCGGCCCAACGGCCTCCGGTCGCTCAGGACAAGGTTTGCTCTTGTCTCAGTCTGAAATGCAGACACCTGTCCACAAACAGGCCACGGCTGCCGTTGGTCTGACCTGTCAGTTACAATCACTTTAAGCCTGAATGTTTATAATAAAAAAGGTAAAAGGCCTCATTCATATCAGGCATAAAGTTTCCTTTTAAAGACACGTGGAAAAATCTAAAAAAAGTGAGATCTGAAATGTTGCACAGTACACGCTGAGATCTTCTCAATTTTATCTGATTTTATTTCATTTTTTGTTGTGAATACTCACCTGAGGACATCTGCCCATTGATTTTTAGAGACGGTGGGAGGGAGGGGAGAGACAGAGAGACACATCGATGGGTTGCCTCCTGCACACACCCGACCAGGGCCGGGGATCGAGCCTACAATGGAGGGACGTGCCCTTGACCGGAATCGAACCCGGGACCTTTCAGTCCATAGGCTGACGCTCTATCCACTGAGCCACACCAGCTAGGGCTGGATTTTTTTTTTTTAATATATTTTATTGATTTTTTTACAGAGCGGAAGGGAGAGGGATAGAAAGTCAGAAACATCGATGAGAGAGAGACATCGATCAGCTGCCTCCTGCACACCCCCCAACGGGGATGTGCCCGCAGCCAAGGTGCATGCCCTTGCCGGAATCGAACCCGGGACCCTTCAGTCCGCAGGCCGACGCTCTATCCACTGAGCCAAACCGGTCTCGGCAAGGGCTGGATTTTAAAGTGTTTGTGTTTGGTCTCTAGGACTAGAGATCTTAGTGGCATATTCAATTCTGTTCATTAAAAAGCTAAATTCAATGAGGAAAAGCTGTCAATACGCCTGAACAGGACCTGAAAGCCTGACGCTGTACAGGTCGCCAGCGAGGGCGCCCGCCCCACACTCGGTGTCAAACCTGTCACAAGCGCCGCTGTGCCGGCCCCACCCCGCCTGGGCCTGCTGGCGTGCTGTCGTCCCTGGTCCCGGGGTCTCCTTCAGTGCGGGGACCTTCTTGGTTGCACTCCTGGCTTCCTGGATTTGGGCCTGGCCACTCGTGTGGTCCTGGGACCCCGGAGGCATCTGTGACTCTCCCCTCAGCCGGACCCCAGAGAACTCCCTCGGAAGTGTGCCCGGTGGGCCTGGTGGTGAAGTAGCTGGCTCTCCCGGCCATGAACTGACCCTCCTGCTCTGGGAGAAGGGAGCTGCAGCTTCGGGTGGGCACTGAGGACCGGGGTGCTCTGGAGAGCGAGCTGCACGCTCTGAGGAGGCGGGATGGAGCGCGGGTGACTGGCAGGTTCGGTCCTGGGTTGGGGACCTCAGGGCGGGGCTGTCACCAGGGCTGCCTCTTGCTGGGTGGTGTCCACCTCGCAGCGTCAGCTTCCTCAGCCCTAAACAGCCACGAGCTCCGGGCTGATTCTGCCTGTTCTGCCCAGACCTGGGGCCTCTCTTCCCTTTGGGATTTGGCCCTGAGGCTGAAGGAGCGCCGCCAAAGGCTCCAGCTGCTGCCAAGGAAGGCACCTGGCCCCCAGGGCGAGGAACTGAGGACGCGGTCACGTGGGGGCTGCCTGGTGACGCCCCCACCTCCCACCCTGTCTATCGAGTGAACAGGAGCCCCTCTGCGTTTTATCTGTCAGGTGGTGCCACTCGCCTGCTCCAGCTCCTCCAATGGCTCCCCAGCCCACTCAGGAAAAAGCCAAACTTCCCATCTCTGTCCTCGTCCAGGCCTCCTCTGCCGACACCTCTCTGCACCTCCTTTCCTGGCGCCGTGGTCGACGCTGCCTCCTGTGTCTGGGGCGCCCACTACAGACGTGTGGGTGCCGCCAGGCCCTCTCCTGCTCCCGGAGCCCGCCCGGTGCCCAGGGTTTTCCCCGACTCCCTCTCACCTGAGGGTGGCCTCCCCAGGGGGGCCGGCCCTGCCCCCTCCACCTACAGAACAAGTCTGTGGGTGGCTCTCCCGTTCCTGGTCCATTTACTGTCTCATCGGAGCCTCCGAACAGCCTGGGGTGCACTAACATCAGAATCCAGCTAAAGCCAGCCCTCCATCTTCACACGTTTCTGCTTCATGTCGTTACGTTCTCTTCTTTGTTTGCTCCTTTTTCAAACTCTAACTATTGCAGCCCTCCTGCCTTTCAAGGCCCAGATTAGACTCCAGCTGCTCCAGAAAATGGGTAACTCCTTCCACTGAGCAGACCCTCCTGACCCGTCAGCGACTCTGCACCACCCGGCCGCACGCCGGCGTGCCAGCCTCCCCTCCCGGCGCTCAGCCCCGCACCGCGGGGAGCGGTCCGTGGACTTCCCCCCCTTCTGGCTCACAAGGTCCTTGAGGGCAGGACAGCTGTCTGAGTCGTTTCTGGGTTCTCCATGCCCGGCGCAGGGCCTGCCACAGAGAAGCGCTCCGTAAAGATTTAAGGCGGCGGAGGCTCAGTTTACCTCCGCCCGAACAAGCGGGTTTCCACACCCTTAAACACTCGAGAGGCCCTCATTTGTCCCCACGGAACTAACGGGCTGACTTAAAAACCGTTCCTATCTTTCCATGACAGGTTTCCAGGCATCTTGGGTAGCACTCATTTTGTTACTGCAGCTGATGGATATGGGAATGAAAATCAGAAATACGCGTTACGGCAAACATCTTTTTGTCTGAAGATACTCCAGAATTCAGAAAGGTCTTCACCAGCCAATTAGAACTGGCCGGGGTCAGGGCTGTGCCTCCAGACGGAGCGCCCCTGCGCCCCCTCGCTGGGAGCCCCGGCGACTGAGTGGAAGGCCGCGCTGGCTGCAATTCCCCATCAGTGACTCGGGACGGCGCTGGTCCTGCCGGCTGGACTCCGGAACAGCACCGGGGGCCTCGGTGAGCACTGCTGGGGTCTGAAACCATCCCATCTCCCGGGAGCGAGAAGGGAAAATTGGGAGCGTACAGGCCGGAGAAAGGGGCTTTCTGAAAGCCCTCTTGCAGATGGTGGGATTCTGGTTAAGTGATGAAGGATGGTTAATTTGTGAACAACTCACTAGTAAAAATCTGGAGTAGCTGAAACCAGTTTGGCTCAGTGGATAGAGCGTTGGCCTGTGGACTGAAGAAGGGTCCCGGGTTCGATTCTGGTCAAGGGCATGTACCTTGGTTGTGGGCACATCCCAGTGGGGGGTGTGCAGCAGGCAGCTGATCGATGTTTCTAACTCTGTCTCCCTCTCCCTTCCTCTCTGTGAAAAATCAGTAAAATATATTTTTAAAAAAATTCTGGAGTAATCCTAACATAAAACCAGTCCTTTTTCAAGATCACAATTTCATTTTTTATTTAAATATAAGTTCCTTGTTCACACCACAGTGCCTTTCTCCCCATCCTGAAGCAAGGATTAGCCTGCACATTCTGACACCCAAGTGGCCGCGCCTCTCCCCCTCCCCCCAGAGCAGGGAGAAATTAGGAGATTAAGCGCACAATGGCAGCAAGCTCAGGCCCACCTGCTAATCGCCCTCCCACAGGCGGCCACCAGCAGACCCAGGCGTTTACTGAGGCTCGTGCTCTCCGGGCACTTAATTATCTCAGGGGTCCGCCCGCCCTCTCCCCTCTACCGCCCCCCACCCCCCCCCCGCCTGCCCGCGCCCGCCCGCACAGGGTGCCTCTGGCTCCTCTTTGTCTCCGGTTCCTGCTGGGATCTAGGGCCACACCTTCCTGCCCTGTGCAGCTCCTGCAGCCCAAACAGGCACTGGTGACCCACCCCAATCACCGCAGCCGCTTGCTTCGGACGCGGCTGTGACCTCGCTGACACTCAGATCACACACGGAACCAAGTGCTTTCAACAGGCTGCTGCCTGTACAGTTAGAAATAAAACTTGCATAAAGAGGGGGAAGTAGAACACCGGGGTCTGTAAGTAGAATGCCATTGTCACTGCTAAGACATTCCTAGGAAATTTAAATCAGGAAACCACCGGGACCTTTTTTCTAGAATAATCTGCTTTTGCAGCAAGGCTTACTAATAGAAATTTGTTGAGTAATTGAGTTTGGAGAAGAACATTATATTGGGTAAAATGTATCAGGAGTTCTTAAAAGCCACCAAGAGTTAATCACTAATTTACTTAAAAATCCAATTGCATTAAGTACATCGAAACAACTGTACTTCTCTTTGCACGTGCGCACACACAGACACACACTCACTTGTTTCACATATAAACTAACACAGAGACTTCGGTCAGCTTGGACAATCCTTGGACGGGTCTAGGAGACTCCGGGGAAAATGCTTACATCGCCTGAGCTGGGACTGTACCATTTGCCCCTCAAAACTTTCAAGTCAGACCTGGAGTCATTCTGGATCCTTCCCTTCCTTCCTCCTCCCTCGTCTCCCCCCCCCCCCCCCCCCCCCCAGTCCTGCCACTGTGAGGCTCCTGCCACCCGGTTACTTGTACACTTTTCAGGGCCGGCGTTCACAGAAACATGGTCCTGTCACCCCCTCGGAGACAGTCGATCCCTAGGCGTCCACACCTCTGTCGGCCTCCAGGACTCACATGTGTGGGGCTCGTGCAGTGCCTCACCTGCCACGCCCTCAAGCTGAGGCCGCGCTGTGCACACGGAGAGCCGGGGGGCGGGGGGGGGTCCCTCGGGGGAAGGGACTGCACAGGGGTGAGTGGGTGGCACACAGCCTCTGTGTGGTGGGTGGGCACCTGCTCTCCCCGGTCACAGACCCACCAGCAGCACCCCCTGCATGCTCCCCGCCCCCACCCGGGTCCAGGAACACGGGCTCCCGACCCTCAGTTCTAATCCTCACGGCAGTGACTGGGCTGGGTGAGACCAAGGAGACAGGTGGGGTTAGGGGCCCTATGCACAACACAAAAATGGTGAGAAGGTTCATTTTAGAAAAAAATTCTGTCTTTTAAGATATTCTGAAGTCAGTGTCATTCTGTGTACACTGATTATGGATGGATAATATCTCTTTAAGTGTGCAAACTTTACAAGTTTCAATAATTAGTTTTATTCTTTTTTATGTTTTTATTAATTTCAGAGAGAGAGAGAGAGAGAGAGAGAGAGAGAGAGGGAGAGAGAGGAACATCAATGATGAGAATCACTGATCGGCTGCCTCCTACATGCCCCCAGCTGGGGATCGAGCCCACAAGCCAGGCCTGTGCCCTGACCAGGAATTGAACTGCGACCTTCCAGTTCAGAGGTCAACGTTCAACCCCTGAGCCCACCAACCAGGCCAATACTTAGTTTTATTCTTGAAAAACCCCTGACAAATACTTTGTATGCATGCTGCTGGTGATTTAATTGTAAGGAAATTATTTTACTAAAGTCCTCCGTATCCTGAGAGGCGAGTCCATGGCTGTCAGGAGTCACCCCTGCGGCGGGGTTCCTGGGCCCCCGAGGAGAGGGCACAGGGCGGAGTCCCCAGCCAACCGGGCGGCGGAGTCCTGGCACCGGCACACCCATGGGTCATGTGTGACTTCAGGCAGCTACTGACTGTGGACGGCCCTTCCCTTATCCCGGGGCCCGTGGAACACGGGGCAAAGGGAGAATAACACCCCTTGTGGCTGCGAACACGGGGTGGCACCCGAGGGCTGTGCGGGCTGAGGACCTGCTGGTCTGGGGTGGCTTGGCCGCTGACGCCCTGACTCCCCGGGACCCAGCTGCCCTCGCGGTCTTTCTCACCAGCGGGTCAAGCTCACGACGCCAGGAAAACAGACTCGGACGGGAGGCTGTCGCCATCCCGGGAGGGGAGCCCGTGAGGACAGGCATAAGAAGAGGCCAAGATCACCACCTGCCTCCCTGGGAAATGACCCAAAGCCCCCAAACGTGAGGGGAGTTCCACAGGCCCGGCTGGACGGAGCAGGAGGCACTTACCTGCCGGAGAGCGCCCAGCACAGGGCGCAGGCTCCCTGCAGGAGGCCGGCCGCGTGCTGCAGGAGCGAGGCCAGCCGCGGGTTCTCGTCCACCGGGCCCTGCACCGACAGGAAGCAGCCGCACAGCTTGTGGACCAGGCCCACGCTCACCGCGTAGCTGCAAGGGCGAGAAGCGTTACCTGCACCGGCTGCCGCCCCTCCCCTCCGACCAGTGTGCCGCCCCCTCCCCTCCAGACCCGTCCGGCCGAACCGGAGCTCAGGCCCTCCCAGCAAACAGCACGCGTGTGGTTAAGGCTTCTCAGTGACTCAGTCCTGAGCACGGAGCCGTTTCTCTGAGCGGTCCTCTCTCTGAGGGAACGTGCCCTGGCCATCGTGCGGCTGGAGCCAACAATGGCTGAATGCTGAGTGATGGCCTCTGCCCTTGAGGTCAGTGCTCCTCACACTCCGCTGCTGCCCACACACCCTGTTCAAACGGAACCCTCTGCTGCCAGCTGTGGGTTCCTGTTTCGAAAACCGGAACCCTGTTAGGTGCAGAACGGCAGCGATATGCCACCCGCTTTCTGCTCTGAGGGCGCCAGCCTGAGCCGCCGTGTGCGGGCACCGCGCTCTCCCGCCCGGGGCGGTGCTGCTCTCGCGCCGGAAGAGCAGCAGCAGCTCCCGTAGGAGCCTCCCCGCAGCATCGCATCACGACACAACATGGAGACTCTGACGGCCTTGCGGGCCCATCACCTTCGCCAGATGTCTTACTCCGACCCAGAGCTACTGCACTCCCTGCTCGAAGGGACAGGACTGCGATGCAGCCATTCTGAACGCCCACACACTAGCTTCCAGGGAAACGTGTGAAGGAGTCGAGGTGCCTGCTCCTGGTGCACCCCATCGCCTCTGGGTCAGGAGGGAGTCCGAGGGATCCTTCATGCGTGGAGCCTCTTCCAAATTGACAGAAGGTGCACGGTCCTGGGTGCCACCTTTCCTGTGACACCAGGAGTGTGTCCCTGGCTACAGCCATCTGCCCTGTCCTCTCTGACAAGGAAAACTCACAGGTGACACATGCATGGAGGGTCACGTGATAACTGAGCTAACAGAACCAGACCTTGTATATGCACAGAATGTCCTGGTTTAAGAAAGGGTATTAAACTGAGCTGCCCAGGGAACCCCCTCCACAGCTCGGAGGGGGCAGGCAGTGGCTGCGTGCTCCTGTCTGCCCAGCGTGTCCCCTCCCCACTCCCACGTGGCTGGCGAGGGCCGTGCCTCCCGCGCAGCCTGTGCTCCAGGTCAGGCTGAGCATCGTCTCCATGGCAGCAGGGGAGGTCCCGGGTGGGCCATGACCTGCGTGGGACCCCTCAGCATCTTCGGGAAACTGGCTACAACACGGGGAGAACCGCTCTCCACTGGGGCTCTTGGCCCTGAGAGATGGGGGTCTGGACCTGCTGGTGGCCCCTTACCAGCTACATGCAGAGCCCAGGCGGACAGAAACAAGCCAGCAGAGACAGCAGGGGAAGAAAAGAAAAGAGGCTCAGGCCTGTAGATTCAGGACAATCCCTTAGCAAACATTCCAATGGCATTTATTTATTTATTTATTTATTTATGTATTTATTTATTTTTAGTCCAAATGGTCATTTATTGAAATCAACCAAGATTCCTAAAACAAAAGAGCCTCAGTTAGGAGATGTGGCCTGGTTCTTTAATCTATGTGTATGGGTGTGTGTATGTGTGTGTGTGTGTGTGTGTGTGTGTGTGTCTGGCAATGTATTTATTCTAGATAACCAGTCTATGAAGCGGATGCCTCTGGAATAAATGCCTTGGCAATCGAAGCTTAAGTTAGGCACTCACATTATCAAAAGAAGAAGACAAAAAAAATCAATTGTCAGGGTTTAAGTATACCTACCATGAGTCAGGTTCGGAGCTGTACCTATTGGTAAAAGTTCTGAAAAGTTTTAAACAACTGACATAACACACATTGATGTGTGTGTCCTCATGAAAGCCCTTTTCTTGGCCCCAGAATGAAGCAGCCACACGACCCACAGAGCCACCGCCATGTCCCAGCCCCACGCGTCACATCAGTGAGAAATAAACCGCTGTCTCTGTGGACACGAGACTTCGGAGTCATCCGTTTACCCCAGCATAGCTAGGGAAGCGAACTGATACAGCAGCCATGTTTTTTATTACGCAAACTAAGGAAAGATAAAGAGCTGTCCCCATTAAGGGTTATGTAATGAAGTCCTTGTACAGACACTAGTGACAGCTTGAGAAGTGACACAAAACCCAGCAGTTAGAGCCTCTGAGGAACCACAAACTGCAGCACGGGGCGGTCTGGAAGGTTATAAAGAAAACGTGATGCATGAATGGCAACTACTTATCATAGACTACAAAGATTCCTATTTATGTAAAGTTCTACATTTTCACAAAGCAGTTTTACAATTTACAGGTTGGGAACCTGAGGCCCAAGACAGTACGGCGGCCCAGACTCCCAGGCTCTTTGATTCCATAGACTCTTCTTTCTCCCACATCACACCAGATAAATTAATGAAAACAGTTTTTAATCAGGATAAAAATGTGGGTGAAGAGGCCTAGATAAACCTGATTGATAAACATAACAGCCCCACCTACCCAGCGCCCCCACAAGACATCCTGATCCATTCACCCCATCACCGCCCACCACCGAAGAGTCCCAATGGCATTTCTTATAGAAACAGAAAAACCAGTTCATGGAGCCACAAAACACACCAAACCGCGAAGCAGTCCTGACAGGCCAGGAGAGCTGGAGGGGGCACGCTGAGTCCTGCCACATGACAAGCGACAGCATGAAAGCAGGGGGTCCCGGCATGGCCAGGCGGGGACATCAGCATCAGGGCAGAGTGTCCCCTTCCATATCAGCCCACACGGGCTCCCCTGATCGGCACTGCAGGCGTGTACCTGAGGGGAAGGCGTATTAAAGGCGGAGGGGGCAGGGCAGGGAGGGCAGGAACGGGCACACAGCTCGGATGCCTGGCAGCCAGGGCTGAGCCGTGGCCCTGGCCGAGGAGGAGTTTGGAGCAGCCACCACTCTGATCCGAGGAGGCTGAGGGGCAGCAGCAGAGGAGGAGCCGGAGCTCCCGGCTTCCCTGTCAGAGCACAGCAGAGCCATGGCCACAGGGAATGGGGGAGCATGAGGGTTTCACGAGCCCAGATGCCCCTTGCCCTGGTCATGGCGGTGGTGCTCTGAGAGCCAAGCGACCCGACACAGCCGAGGCAACTTCCACCGGGCTCTCCGCACCCAGGCTGTCATTCCCTAACCCACCGCCATCCCTGCCCTCTTCCTGCAAGTAGCCCAGGTATGAGAAAACAAAACTTGGGCTAGAGCTCCATCTACTGGAAAACAAGAGAAGGACTCTTATCAACCTGCTCAACTGTTAAAGTCAGAACAGTTCCTTCCTGAGCATCTCCCCACTGCAGGCTGCAAAGCCTCCCCTCCATACCTTCCACAGAACGGGTGCCCGTGTGCCCAATAACGGTAGCTGCTGCAACTGCTTACATCTGCACCCCATTTACAGACAGAGATGGCCTGGGGCGGAAGGGCTCTCAGGAGTTCTCTGAGTTGAAAAGAGCTGGTAGTAAGAGTCATAAAACCCTGGACACAGTGTATTCGCATATTGAAATATCCGAATGGCAAGAACGACAGGCGAGCAGCAGCTACATCCAGTCCTTCCACTGACCAGTGTCCCTTCTCTTCTCGCGCTGTTGCGTGTCCTCTACCAGAACTGAGGACGGTGCTGTGAGAACCACTGCCATCACCTTAACTTTATTTTCAAACAAAGAAGAAAGTGTTTTAAAACCCAGCAACTTTACCTGATGAGGTCCTGAACTCGACTGCTAAAGGCATCGCCTTGTGAGGGCTTGTTTTTCGTTTCTTCTGTCGAGTTCTTTGGTGCAGTTGGCTGGCTGTTTCCATCTGGTCGACTGGCAACCAGGCAGCCAAAAACCATAGAGCTGACTTTGAGAAGTCCAGTTGTCAAGCCTTCCAAAACTTGCTTATTTGTATTTCTTCCCAAAATAGCATTATTTTCATCTGGAGCGTAAACCTAGAAGGAGATAAATACAGTAGTTATGTTTAAATACAACCACCGAAAATGGACAGAGATGATATGGAAAATTTCTGGAATCATAAATAATTCTGAAATTCTAGAGTCAGCTCACTGAATGTGTGAGCGTTGGTTGTGAGGTCAGATTGCTGAGTTCAAATCTCAGCTTTGCCGAAACCGGTTTGGCTCAGCAGATAGAGCATCAGCCTGCGGATTGAAAGGTACCAGATTCAATTCTGGTCAAGGGCATGTACCTTGGTTGTGGGCACATCCCCAGTAGGGGGTGTGCAAGAGGCAGCTGATCGATGTTTCTCTCTTGTCAATATTTCTGACTTTCTATCCCTCTCCATGAAAAATCAATAAAATATCTATTTTTAAAAAAATCTTGCTAGCTACATGACCTTGAGTAGGTCTACCTCCAACCTTCCGTTTCCTCATTTGTAAAACAGGGGTAACAGCTGTACCTAAATCAAGTTTCTATGAGGATGAAACAAACTAGCACCCATAAATGTTTAGGGCATGCATGGACATATAGCAAGTGTTCAATAAATATCACTTGTTCATTTGCATAAATTATATTAAAATATCCTATAGAATAAAAGGCTAATATGCAAATTGTCCCCTCCACTGGGAGTTTGTCGAGGGGGCGGGGCCCCCACCATGCACAGATTTGTGGCATGGGCCTCTGGTGTCTGAAATAAAACCAGGCCGACTGGTAAACTGACAGCAACATCAACTCTAAATTCCTCTCTTACGATGACATTTACATGTCTGACTACAAATGGCAAAACAGTTTTCCCTAATACACTGGATCATACTCAGAGCTCTGTAACTAACGGCACCATAGATGACACTCACGTTATCCTTATTAGTTAGGCACACTCGCTTACATTCCTCTGACAACCTGGCAGTCAGACAAAGAACCCTGTGGCCTCGGCTGCTCAGGTCTGGGGTGAGTTGGGGCCTGGGCTGGGCCGTCCTTTCTTTCTCCCATCCAAGTACTAACCGAGCCCGACGCTGCTTAGCTTCCGAGATCAGACGAGATCGGGCGCGTTCAGGGTGGTGTGGCCGTAGGCCGTCCTTTCTTTCTCATCATGATTCCTGTTCCCAACCGTCCAAGTCAGCCTCACACTCAACTCAATCACACCATCCTGGTTTTCCACTCCATTTTTTTTTCTTTTCCTAATTTACTCATTTAGTGTTGATCCTTACTGCTGAGAACAGAGTTTTCTTTTGCTTATTTCATCCAGGAAAGAATTTCAAAAGCGCCTGACTTAGTTCAAGGAGAGGCTTATCTTCAGTGAGACCGAACGCTCTTTCTAATCTCCAGAACAGATTGGAGACGGGGCCTGCGGAGAAGCTGTCTGCCGGCGCGGGGTGTCTGCTCAGGCAGGCGCTGTCCTGCCTTCTGCCCAGCTGGCATCGCGCTCACTGCAGGGCTGAGACCCTGCGACATGGGTCTTTTTACTTCTCCATCTTCTCCTGAAGGAGACCAGGACCCAACGCAGCCATCGGGACTGGAGCAAGTGCCGCTCACTTATTCTAAATCCAATCCAAGGAGAAACCCAATATTTATGGGACCAAGCCCCTGAGGCAAAGTGTTTTAGCAAAATTAAATTAAAGTCCTCATTGCTTTTAAAAGACAAGCTCATTCTTTTCCCCCAACTACCTCCTGCCACCAAAGTGGTTCAGAAACATTCTAGATTCTCTTTTGCACTACAGAAAGATGCTTTTATTAGCGGTATAAATCCATCCTGTGTAACACGACTCCATGAGAGAGAAAATCACCTTGGTAGTCAGGGGTAATCCTATCCAGCTGAGTCTTAGTCTGGTGAGGTCGGGTCTGCCTATTTTTAGTTGTACAGAGTGTTTACACGGTCAGAAGAGAATGGTCAGAAGAGGAGGGAAGTCCATGGAGAACCAGCAGGAGACTGTTTGGAAAGCTCCTGTCAAGACACCGAGCAAGCGTCCAGGGAAAAGGAAACACACGCGAAGGGTCCCGGCAGGTGCCACAGGCTTGCCCACTGTGGTCACTGGTTCAACTGTATCATTGAGACTCAAGAGAGAGCAGGTCACCGCTCGGGAGCCGACACCGCGCAGGCGGTCTCTGCGGAGGCGCTCAGGGAGCCAATGTTGCTGCCGCCCTCGCCAGGCCACTGCTCCCTCAGGTGAGATCGACGGGGCAGGCGCAGAGGCCACCACAAAGCACGGTTCGTCCCTTCTCCCACGAACCCACGAAGGCTTAGCTGCCTGATGACCTCTTACCGTCCAGAGTGACTGCGCTCTCGCCGACCAGAAACCAGAGCCCCCAGTACGGAGGCGAGGATGCCGCACGCCGGCTGCAGGAGGCGGCAGCCCATGGCTCCTGCCGGTGCTGGGCGGCCTGTGTGGGCCCCTCTGCGCACACTCCAGCAGCCCTCTCCGGTCCGCTGTCTCCTCCCAGGGTCCCTCTCGTCCTGCTTCCTGACACACGTCACACATGTGGGTGGAGGAGTCTCACCCTCGACGGGCTTCTCCTCTCAGGCCTCTGCCAGACGCACAGGGGAGACAGCGTTTCCCTCCATCGCGGACGGAACCCCTGTGCCTCTCACTGCTGTGTTCTTCCTGCAGCTATATTTGCCACCGAGTACCCTGCAGGCCACAGGCTCCCGTCTGCACCCCATGACCACACCCTTCCCTGCACCTCTGTGTGACTGACGAGCACGCCGGGGCAGACCGGCACAGATGTACGTCGCAGAGCAGCCATCACCTCCAAGAAGGTTTAGTCACTCACGGCGCTGTCTTAAACTCCTCTGCAAGCGCTTTAGAGAGGGGTCGGCTGCACAAAGCTGTCGGTGTGCAGTCTACAGTGACGGTTACAAGGCTGTAGAATACAATCTACAGTAAAAGTTTCACTTTCCTTTCAGAATAACAACCACTTTTCCAATAAGGAAATGTTTTAAGTTCAGGCCACATTTAAGCCTCAGAAAGATGCCCTGGTGTTTTAGCTGCGGAGGTCCACGCACAAAGCTGACTGACACCACCCGACTGTAACAAATCATCCTAGGCGTCTAGAACTTTTATTTCTGTGCTTTAAAAAACTGTGTTTGTGTGCACACAGAACCTTAAACTCGGAGAAGCCGCCAGTGTACTCAGAATCATGCAGCATGGACACATCTGGGGAGTTAATTCCTCCAAGACCCCATGATCTTTCGTTACCGGTGACGGGCTGGAGACAGGCCGGAGTTGGTTGGAGGCGCAGGTGACGGTGAAGAAGGTCCCACTGCGGGCAGCCTGACGCTGCGTGTCAGCCCACTGGGCGTCCCGGACGGAGCCTCAGAGGCGGTGCTGGGCTCTCGCTGCGGCGTCAGGCGCAGACACGGGTTTGTGCGTCACCAGCGATGGTCACTTCGGTTCCCTGACAAGGTGGTGTGAACCGTTTTCCACCACAGACGTCCTCTCACTTTGTGATGAAACCATTTGGTAGGGATGCTTTTTGAATGTTGGAAATTAACCCCTTACCTATTTCCCCTCATTTCTTAGGCTGCCTTTTCACTTTGGTGACGGTCTCCTTTGCTGTACAGAGCCTTTGTTTGACACAGTCCCATTTGTGTGTTTTTTTGCTTTGTTACTTGTGCTTCTGGTGTCATATCAAAAAATAAACAAAACCCCACCACAGAACCAACCCCAACCCCAACCCTAACCCTAACCCCTAACCCCTAACCCTAACCCTAACCCCTAACCCCTAACCCCTAACCCTAACGTCAGGGAGCCTGTTCCTTGTTTTCTCCCGGGGTCTACATCTTCAGTCCACTCTGACCTAATCTCCTGGGGACGGGCACACGGCTGTCAGGTGTCCCCCCGCCCCCCGACTCGCTGAGGACACCATCCTTTTCCCTGTCCGCATTCTAGAGCCCTGGGTTAGCTGAACGGGGTGGGTTTATTTCTGGGTTCCAGTTCCGTCCTGTGGGTCTACTGGTCTGTTTTTGGGCTGGTTTTCTCTAATTGATTCCACAGTGGTTTGCTGTTCATTGTTTTAACATTCCCATGAAGACTGTTCACATGCCAGACACCCTCAAACACTTTCCCAGAACGCTTCTTCCTCCCATAACCCCGACGAAGCGCGGCAGCCACTGCCCTTCCTGACGAAGCTGTGGTGCGGGGCTCCGATAGCGGTCCCAGGGGCACAGGCTCCTGGCGGGTGTCTCGCCAGTCCTCTTGTCAAGCGCGTCCTGAGACCGGCTTCGTATTCAGGCACGGGCGGTGCCACCGCCGGGAGCCCCCGTTGTCGCCGTGGACAGGCTTCTTTGCCGAGGCACCGCAGGCACAGGGAGTCTGAGGGAACCCCGCTGCCAGAAACGGTCTCCTGGGGTCTCTCCTCAGCCCGCCTCCCGAGCACCGTGCCTCGCTCTCAGAGGCAGCTCCCTCGCCGGTGCCTGGCCCTGCGGCCACGCCGACAGCCGAGCGGGAACGCTGTTCCCCATCACCAAGGCCTCCCTTGGCGCGCCCGTCCACACAGGACGCACGGCGCCAGACCACGGTCCGAGTGACGGGACAGGACATGGACCCGGGGGCCGCCTCCGCTGGCAGGCCTCAGTTCCTATTCTCATTATTTCCTTCCGGAGGCGACCCTGAGCTGTTTGGGTCTCCACGCTCCCGGCTCCCGGAGCTGTCGTCAGGTGGTCGGGGAGTGTCTCTCCTCGAAAGGAAACATAGGCGCGCACTGCCACACCCGCCACCCCTGCCACACCCGCTACACCTGCCACACCCGCCACCCCTGCCACACCCGCCACCCCTGCCACACCCGCCACCCCTGCCACACCCGCCACCCCCGCCACACCCGCCACACCCGCCACCCCCGCCACACCCGCCACCCCCGCCACACCCGCCACCCCTGCCACACCTGCTACACCCGCCACACCCGCCACCCCTGCCACACCCGCCACCCCTGCCACACCTGCTACACCCGCCACACCCGCCACCCCTGCCACACCCGCCACCCCTGCCACACCTGCTACACCTGCCACACCTGCCACACCCGCCACCCCCGCCACACCCGCCACCCCCGCCACACCCGCTACCCCTGCCACCCCTGCCACCCCCGCCACACCCGCCACCCCTGCCACCCCTGCCACACCTGCCACACCCGCCACCCCCGCCACCCCCGCCACACCCGCCACCCCTGCCACACCTGCCACACCCGCCACACCCGCCACCCCTGCCACACCCGCCACCCCTGCCACACCTGCTACACCTGCCACACCTGCCACACCCGCCACCCCCGCCACACCCGCCACCCCCGCCACACCCGCCACCCCTGCCACACCTGCCACACCCGCCCCCCCTGCCACACCCGCCACCCCTGCCACACCCGCCACCCCTGCCACACCCGCCACCCCTGCCACACCCGCTACCCCTGCCTCACCCGCCACCCCTGCCACACCCGCCACCCCTGCCACCCGATACCCCTGCCACACCCGCCACCCCTGCCACACCCGCCACACACGCCACCCCTGCCACACCCGCCACCCCTGCCACACCCGCCACCCCTGCCACACCCGCCACACCCGCTACCCCTGCCACACCCGCCACACCCGCCACCCCTGCCACACCCGCCACCCCTGCCACACCCGCCACCCCTGCCCACACCCGCCACACCCGCTACCCCTGCCACACCCGCCACCCCTGCCACACCCGCTACCCCTGCCACACCCGCTACCCCTGCCACACCCGCCACACCCGCCACCCCTGCCACACCCGCCACCCCTGCCACACCCGCTACCCCTGCCACACCCGCCACCCCTGCCACACCCGCCACCCCTGCCACACCCGCCACCCCTGCCACACCCGCCACCCCTGCCACACCCGCCACCCCTGCCACACCCGCCACCCCTGCCACACCCGCCACACCCGCTACCCCTGCCACACCCGCCACCCCTGCCACACCCGCTACCCCTGCCACACCCGCCACCCCTGCCACACCCGCCACCCCTGCCACACCCGCCACACCCGCTACCCCTGCCACACCCGCTACCCCTGCCACACCCGCTACCCCTGCCACACCCGCCACACCCGCTACCCCTGCCACACCCGCCACCCCTGCCACACCCGCCACCCCCGCCACACCCGCCACCCCTGCCACACCCGCCACCCCTGCCACACCCGCCACCCCTGCCACACCCGCCACCCCTGCCACACCCGCCACCCCTGCCACACCCGCCACCCCTGCCACACCCGCCACACCCGCCACCCCTGCCACACCCGCCACCCCTGCCACACCCGCCACCCCTGCCACACCCGCCACACCCGCTACCCCTGCCACACCCGATACCCCTGCCACACCCGCCACCCCTGCCACACCCGCCACCCCTGCCACACCCGCCACCCCTGCCACACCCGCCACCCCTGCCACACCCGCCACCCCTGCCACACCCGCCACCCCTGCCACACCCGCCACCCCTGCCACACCCGCCACACCCGCCACCCCTGCCACACCCGCCACCCCTGCCACACCCGCCACACCCGCTACCCCTGCCACACCTGCCACACCCGCCACACCCGCCACCCCTGCCACACCCGCCACACCCGCTACCCCTGCCACACCCGCCACCCCTGCCACACCCGCCACCCCTGCCACACCCGCCACCCCTGCCACACCCGCTACCCCTGCCACACCCGCCACCCCTGCCACACCCGCCACACCCGCTACCCCTGCCACCCCTGCCACACCCGCTACCCCTGCCACCCCTGCCACACCCGCTACCCCTGCCACACCCGCCACCCCTGCCACACCCGCCACACCCGCTACCCCTGCCACACCCGCCACCCCTGCCACACCCGCCACCCCTGCCACACCTGCCACACCCACTACCCCTGCCACACCCGCCACACCTGCCACACCCACTACCCCTGCCACACCTGCCACACCCACTACCCCTGCCACACCTGCCACACCCGCCACCCCTGCCACACCCGCCACCCCTGCCACACCCGCCACACCCGCCACCCCTGCCACACCCGCCACACCCGCCACCCCTGCCACACCCGCCACCCCTGCCACACCCGCTACCCCTGCCACACCCACCACACCCGCCACCCCTGCCACACCCGCCACACCCGCCACACCCGCCACCCCTGCCACACCCGCCACCCCTGCCACACCCGCCACCCCTGCCACACCCGCCACACCCGCCACCCCTGCCACACCCGCCACCCCTGCCACACCCGCCACCCCTGCCACACCCGCCACCCCTGCCACACCCGCCACACCCGCCACCCCTGCCACACCCGCCACCCCTGCCACACCCGCCACCCCTGCCACACCCGCCACCCCTGCCACACCCGCCACCCCTGCCACACCCGCCACCCCTGCCACACCCGCCACACCCGCCACCCCTGCCACACCTGCCACCACTGCCACACCCGCCACCCCTGCCACACCCGCCACCCCTGCCACACCCGCCACACCCGCCACCCCTGCCACACCCGCCACCCCTGCCACACCCGCCACACCCGCCACCCCTGCCACACCCGCCACCCCTGCCACACCCGCTACCCCTGCCACACCCGCCACCCCTGCCACACCCGCCACCCTGCCACACCCGATACCCCTGCCACACCCGCCACCCCTGCCACACCCGCCACCCCTGCCACACCCGCCACCCCTGCCACACCCGCCACCCCTGCCACACCCGCCACCCCTGCCACACCCGCCACACCCGCTACCCCTGCCACACCCGATACCCCTGCCACACCCGCCACCCCTGCCACACCCGCCACCCCTGCCACACCCGCCACCCCTGCCACACCCGCCACACCCGCTACCCCTGCCACACCCGCCACCCCTGCCACACCCGCTACCCCTGCCACACCCGCTACCCCTGCCACACCCGCCACACCCGCTACCCCCGCCACCCCTGCCACACCCGCCACCCCTGCCACACCCGCTACCCCTGCCACACCCGCCACCCCTGCCACACCCGCCACCCCTGCCACACCCGCCACCCCTGCCACACCCGCCACCCCAGCCACACCCGCCACCCCTGCCACACCCGCCACCCCTGCCACACCCGCCACACCCGCTACCCCTGCCACACCCGCCACCCCTGCCACACCCGCTACCCCTGCCACACCCGCCACCCCTGCCACACCCGCCACCCCTGCCACACCCGCCACACCCGCTACCCCTGCCACACCCGCTACCCCTGCCACACCCGCTACCCCTGCCACACCCGCCACCCCTGCCACACCCGCCACACCCGCCACCCCTGCCACACCCGCCACCCCTGCCACACCCGCCACCCCCGCCACACCCGCCACCCCTGCCACACCCGCCACCCCTGCCACACCCGCCACCCCTGCCACACCCGCCACCCCTGCCACACCCGCCACCCCTGCCACACCCGCCACCCCTGCCACACCCGCCACACCCGCCACCCCTGCCACACCCGCCACCCCTGCCACACCCGCCACCCCTGCCACACCCGCCACACCCGCTACCCCTGCCACACCCGATACCCCTGCCACACCCGCCACCCCTGCCACACCCGCCACCCCTGCCACACCCGCCACCCCTGCCACACCCGCCACCCCTGCCACACCCGCCACCCCTGCCACACCCGCCACCCCTGCCACACCCGCCACCCCTGCCACACCCGCCACACCCGCCACCCCTGCCACACCCGCCACCCCTGCCACACCCGCCACACCCGCTACCCCTGCCACACCTGCCACACCCGCCACACCCGCCACCCCTGCCACACCCGCCACACCCGCTACCCCTGCCACATCCGCCACCCCTGCCACACCCGCCACCCCTGCCACACCCGCCACCCCTGCCACACCCGCCACCCCTGCCACACCCGCCACCCCTGCCACACCCGCCACACCCGCTACCCCTGCCACACCTGCCACCCCTGCCACACCCGCTACCCCTGCCACACCCGCTACCCCTGCCACACCCGCTACCCCTGCCACACCCGCCACCCCTGCCACACCCGCCACACCCGCCACCCCTGCCACACCCGCCACCCCTGCCACACCCGCCACCCCTGCCACACCTGCCACACCCACTACCCCTGCCACACCCGCCACACCTGCCACACCCACTACCCCTGCCACACCTGCCACACCCGCCACCCCTGCCACACCTGCCACACCCGCCACCCCTGCCACACCCGCCACCCCTGCCACACCCGCCACACCCGCCACCCCTGCCACACCCGCCACACCCGCCACCCCTGCCACACCCGCCACCCCTGCCACACCCGCTACCCCTGCCACACCCGCCACACCCGCCACCCCTGCCACACCCGCCACCCCTGCCACACCCGCCACCCCTGCCACACCCGCCACCCCTGCCACACCCGCCACACCCGCCACCCTGCCACACCCGCCACCCCTGCCACACCCGCCACCCCTGCCACACCCGCCACCCCTGCCACACCCGCCACACCCGCCACACCCGCCACCCCTGCCACACCCGCCACCCCTGCCACACCCGCCACCCCTGCCACACCCGCCACCCCTGCCACACCCGCCACCCCTGCCACACCCGCCCACCCCTGCCACACCCGCCACACCCGCCACCCCTGCCACACCCGCCACCCCTGCCACACCCGCCACCCCTGCCACACCCGCCACCCCTGCCACCCCCGCCACACCCGCCACCCCTGCCACACCCGCCACCCCTGCCACACCCGCCACCCCTGCCACACCCGCCACCCCTGCCACACCCGCCACACCCGCCACACCCGCCACCCCTGCCACACCCGCCACCCCTGCCACACCCGCCACCCCTGCCACACCCGCCACCCCTGCCACACCCGCCACCCCTGCCACACCCGCCACCCCTGCCACACCCGCCACACCCGCCACCCCTGCCACACCCGCCACCCCTGCCACACCCGCCACCCCTGCCACACCCGCCACACCCGCTACCCCTGCCACACCTGCCACACCCGCCACACCCGCTACCCCTGCCACACCCGCCACCCCTGCCACACCCGCCACACCCGCTACCCCTGCCACACCCGCCACCCCTGCCACACCCGCCACACCCGCTACCCCTGCCACACCTGCCACACCCGCCACACCCGCCACACCCGCCACCCCTGCCACACCCGCCACACCCGCTACCCCTGCCACACTCGCCACCCCTGCCACACCTGCCACACCCGCCACACCCGCCACCCCTGCCACACCCGCCACACCCGCTACCCCTGCCACACCCGCTACCCCTGCCACACCTGCCACACCCGCTACCCCTGCCACACCCGCCACACCCGCCACCCCTGCCACACCCGCCACCCCTGCCACACCCGCCACACCCGCCACACCCGCCACATCCGCTACCCCTGCCACACCCGCCACACCTGCCACACCCGCCACACCCGCCACACCCGCCACCCCTGCCACACCCGCCACACCTGCCACACCCGCCACACCCGCCACACCTGCCACACCCGCCACACCCGCTACCCCTGCCACACCCGCCACCCCTGCCACCCCTGCCACACCCGCCACACCCGCCACCCCTGCCACACCTGCCACACCCGCCACACCCGCTACCCCTGCCACACCCGCTACCCCTGCCACACCTGCCACACCCGCTACCCCTGCCACACCCGCCACACCCGCTACCCCTGCCACACCTGCCACACCCGCCACACCCGCTACCCCTGCCACACCCGCCACCCCTGCCACACCCGCCACACCTGCTACCCCTGCCACACCTGCCACACCCGCCACACCCGCCACATCCGCCACCCCTGCCACACCCGCCACCCCTGCCACACCCGCCACCCCTGCCACACCCGCCACCCCTGCCACACCCGCCACCCCTGCCACACCCGCCACACCCGCCACCCCTGCCACACTCGCCACCCCTGCCACACCCGCCACACCCGCTACCCCTGCCACACCCGCCACACCCGCCACCCCTGCCACACCCGCCACCCCTGCCACACCCGCCACCCCTGCCACACCCACCACACCCGCCACCCCTGCCACACCCGCCACACCCGCCACACCCGCCACCCCTGCCACACCCGCCACCCCTGCCACACCCGCCACACCCGCCACCCCTGCCACACCCGCCACCCCTGCCACACCCGCCACCCCTGCCACACCCGCCACCCCTGCCACACCCGCCACACCCGCCACACCCGCCACCCCTGCCACACCCGCCACCCCTGCCACACCCGCCACCCCCTGCCACACCCGCCACCCCTGCCACACCCGCCACCCCTGCCACACCCGCCACCCCTGCCACACCCGCCACCCCTGCCACACCCGCCACACCCGCCACCCCTGCCACACCCGCCACCCCTGCCACCCCTGCCACACCCGCCACCCCTGCCACACCCGCCACCCCTGCCACACCCGCCACACCCGCCACCCCTGCCACACCCGCCACCCCTGCCACACCCGCCACCCCTGCCACACCCGCCACCCCTGCCACACCCGCCACCCCTGCCACACCCGATACCCCTGCCACACCCGCCACCCCTGCCACACCCGCCACCCCTGCCACACCCGCCACCCCTGCCACACCCGCCACCCCTGCCACACCCGCCACCCCTGCCACACCCGCCACACCCGCTACCCCTGCCACACCCGATACCCCTGCCACACCCGCCACCCCTGCCACACCCGCCACCCCTGCCACACCCGCCACCCCTTCCACACCCGCCACACAATCAACCACTACCTAAAGACCCGCCCTGCCACACCCCCCCAGCCAAATAACACACCACACCCACACCCCACACCCTCCCCCCCACCTGGGCCCCACCCGCTAAAGATAACATTCAACAACTAAAAAATAAAAAAAAAAAAACCACCACCTCCCTGCCACACAACCCGCTAAAAACCCCCCTGCCACAAAAACCCCCAACACCCCCGCCACAACCCGCCCCCCCTGGCCCACACCCGCCACCCCTGTGGTTGGCCCTGCCACACCCGCTTAAAAATAAAAAAACAACTCCCTTATGCCACACCCGCCAGCCACCACACACCGCCACGACAACCCCTGCCACACCCGCCACCCCTCCACCAACGACCACAACCCGCCACCCCTCCCACAAACCCGCCACCCGCCACCACCAAACCTCCTGCCACAACCTATGAAGACACACAACAACACAATCCCCCGCCTCCCTGCCACCGCTACCCCTGCCACACCCGCCACCCCTGCCCACCCGCTACCCTGCCACACCCGCTACCCTGCCACACCCGCCACACCCGCCACCCTGCCACCACCGCCACCCCTGCCACACCCGCTACCCCTGCCACACCCGCCAACCCCTGCCACACCCGCACCACCCATGCCACACCCGCCCACCCCTGCCACACCCGCCACCCTGCCACACCCGCCACCCCTGCCACACCCGACACCCTGCCACACCCGCCACACCCGCCCACCCCTGCCAACCTCACCCCTGCCCACACCGACCTGCCACACCGCCTACCCCTGCCACAACCGACACCCCAGCCACCCCTCCACACCCGCCACCCCTGCCAACCCGCCACCCTGCCACCCCCGCTACCCCACCTCCCGCCCACACCGCTACCCCTGCCACAACCCGCCAACCCTGCCACACCCGCCACCCCTGCCACACCCGCCACACCCGCTACCCTGCCACACCCGCTACCCCTGCCACACCCGCATCCCCCTGCCACCCCGCCACCCCTGCCACACCCGCCCACACCCCTGCCGCACCCGCCACCCCTGCCCACACCGCCACCCCGCCCACACCCGCCCCCCCTGCCACACCCGCCACCCCTGCCACACCGCCACCCCTGCCACACCGCCACCCCTGCCACACCCGCCACCCTGCCACACCCGCCACCCCTGCCACACCCGCCACCCCTGCCACACCCGCCACACCCGCCACCCCGCCACACCCGGCCACCCCTGCCACACTCGCCACACCCGCCACCCCCTGCCACACCCGCTACCCTGCCACACCCCGACACCCCTGCACACCCGCCACCCCTGCCCACACCCGCACCCCTGCCCACCCGCCACCCCTGCTATGCCACACCCGCCACCCCTGCCACACCCGCCACCCCTGCCACACCCGCCACCCCTGCCACACCCGCCACCCCTGCCACACCGCCACACCCGCCACCCCTGCCACACCCGCCACCCCTGCCACACCCGCCACACCCGCTACCCCTGCCACACCTGCCACACCCGCCACACCCGCCACCCCTGCCACACCCGCCACACCCGCCACCCCTGCCACACCCGCCACCCCCGCCACACCCGCCACCCCCGCCACACCCGCCACCCCTGCCACACCCGCTACCCCTGCCACACCCGCCACCCCTGCCACACCCGCCACACCCGCTACCCCTGCCACACCTGCCACCCCTGCCACACCCGCTACCCTGCCACACCCGCTACCCCTGCCACACCCGCTACCCCTGCCACACCCGCCACCCCTGCCACACCCGCCACACCCGCCACCCCCTGCCACACCCGCCACCCCTGCCACACCCGCCACCCCCTGCCACACCTGCCACACCCACTACCCCTGCCACACCCGCCACACCTGCCACACCCACTACCCCTGCCACACCTGCCACACCCGCCACCCCTGCCACACCTGCCACACCCGCCACCCCTGCCACACCCGCCACCCCTGCCACACCCGCCACACCCGCCACCCCTGCCACACCCGCCACACCCGCCACCCCTGCCACACCCGCCACCCCTGCCACACCCGCTACCCCTGCCACACCCACCACACCCGCCACCCCTGCCACACCCGCCACCCCTGCCACACCCGCCACCCCTGCCACACCCGCCACCCCTGCCACACCCGCCACACCCGCCACCCCTGCCACACCCGCCACCCCTGCCACACCCGCCACCCCAGCCACACCCGCCACCCCTGCCACACCCGCCACACCCGCCACACCCGCCACCCCTGCCACACCCGCCACCCCTGCCACACCCGCCACCCCAGCCACACCCGCCACCCCTGCCACACCCGCCACCCCTGCCACACCCGCCACCCCTGCCACACCCGCCACACCCGCCACCCCTGCCACACCTGCCACCACTGCCACACCCGCCACCCCTGCCACACCCGCCACCCCTGCCACACCCGCCACACCCGCCACCCCTGCCACACCCGCCACCCCTGCCACACCCGCCACCCCTGCCACACCCGCCACCCCTGCCACACCCGCCACCCCCGCCACACCCGCCACACCCGCCACACCCGCCACCCCTGCCACACCCGCCACCCCTGCCACACCCGCCACCCCTGCCACACCCGCCACCCCTGCCACACCCGCCACCCCTGCCACACCCGCCACCCCTGCCACACCCGCCACACCCGCCACCCCTGCCACACCCGCCACCCCTGCCACACCCGCCACCCCTGCCACACCCGCCACACCCGCTACCCCTGCCACACCTGCCACACCCGCCACACCCGCTACCCCTGCCACACCCGCCACCCCTGCCACACCCGCCACACCCGCTACCCCTGCCACACCCGCCACCCCTGCCACACCCGCCACACCCGCTACCCCTGCCACACCTGCCACACCCGCCACACCCGCCACACCCGCCACCCCTGCCACACCCGCCACACCCGCTACCCCTGCCACACTCGCCACCCCTG
Source organism: Antrozous pallidus (assembly GCA_027563665.1). Taxonomy (NCBI): domain Eukaryota; kingdom Metazoa; phylum Chordata; class Mammalia; order Chiroptera; family Vespertilionidae; genus Antrozous; species Antrozous pallidus. Next base: position 11,506,091 of record CM050530.1, on the reverse strand, counting down.
CCACACCTGCCACACCCGCCACACCCGCCACCCCTGCCACACCCGCCACACCCGCTACCCCTGCCACACCCGCTACCCCTGCCACACCTGCCACACCCGCTACCCCTGCCACACCCGCCACACCCGCCACCCCTGCCACACCCGCCACCCCTGCCACACCCGCCACACCCGCCACACCCGCCACATCCGCTACCCCTGCCACACCCGCCACACCTGCCACACCCGCCACACCCGCCACACCCGCCACCCCTGCCACACCCGCCACACCTGCCACACCCGCCACACCCGCCACACCTGCCACACCCGCCACACCCGCCACCCCTGCCACACCCGCCACCCCTGCCACCCCTGCCACACCCGCCACACCCGCCACCCCTGCCACACCTGCCACACCCGCCACACCCGCTACCCCTGCCACACCCGCTACCCCTGCCACACCTGCCACACCCGCTACCCCTGCCACACCCGCCACACCCGCTACCCCTGCCACACCTGCCACACCCGCCACACCCGCTACCCCTGCCACACCCGCCACCCCTGCCACACCCGCCACACCTGCTACCCCTGCCACACCTGCCACACCCGCCACACCCGCCACATCCGCCACCCCTGCCACACCCGCCACCCCTGCCACACCCGCCACCCCTGCCACACCCGCCACCCCTGCCACACCCGCTACCCCTGCCACACCCGCCACACCCGCCACCCCTGCCACACTCGCCACCCCTGCCACACCCGCCACACCCGCTACCCCTGCCACACCCGCCACCCCTGCCACACCCGCCACCCCTGCCACACCCGCCACCCCTGCCACACTCGCCACCCCTGCCACACCCGCCACACCCGCCACCCCTGCCACACCCGCCACCCCTGCCACACCCGCCACACCCGCTACCCCTGCCACACCCGCCACCCCTGCCACACCCGCTACCCCTGCCACACCCGCCACCCCTGCCACACCCACTACCCCTGCCACACCCGCTACCCCTGCCACACCCGCCACCCCTGCCACACCCGCCACACCCGCCACCCCTGCCACACCCGCCACCCCTGCCACACCCGCCACCCCTGCCACACCCACTACCCCTGCCACACCCGCTACCCCTGCCACACCCGCCACCCCTGCCACACCCGCCACCCCTGCCACACCCACCACCCCTGCCACACCTGCTACACCTGCCACACCTGCCACCCCTGCCACACCTGCCACACCCGCTACCCCTGCCACACCCGCCACCCCTGCCACACCCGCCACACCCGCCACCCCTGCCACACCTGCCACCCCTGCCACACCCGCCACCCCTGCCACACCCACTACCCCTGCCACACCCGCTACCCCTGCCACACCCGCCACACCCGCTACCCCTGCCACACCTGCCACCCCTGCCACACCCGCTACCCCTGCCACACCCGCTACCCCTGCCACACCCGCCACACCCGCTACCCCTGCCACACCCGCTACCCCTGCCACACCCGCCACACCCGCTACCCCTGCCACACCCACCACCCCTGCCACACCTGCTACACCTGCCACACCTGCCACACCCGCTACCCCTGCCACACCTGCCACACCCACTACCCCTGCCACACCCGCTACCCCTGCCACACCCGCCACACCCGCTACCCCTGCCACACCCACCACCCCTGCCACACCTGCTACACCTGCCACACCCGCCTCCGAGCATTGCTTTTGCAGCATCCTGTAAGTTTTGGTATATTATATTTTCATTTGTCTCAATGTACTATTTAATTTCTTTTAATTTCTTAGACCCATTTGTTTTTCATGAGTGCACTGTTTAATTTCCACGTATTTGTGAATTTCCCATTTTCCTTCTGCCATTTATTTCCATTTTCATTCCACTGTGACCATGAAACAGGTGGTACGGTAGCAGCCTCCTTAGAGTTTGTGTTTCTCATGGGTTTCTTTGGGTTCGTCCTAGTTGGAGCCCATTAGACTTCTTGCATCTAGACATCCATTCCTTCCCCAGACTGAGAAATTTTATGCTACTTTTTCTTTAAATATGCTTTCTGCCCTGCAGGCGTGCTCTCTCTCTCCCTCCCTCCTTTTGAGACTACCTTTATGCATATACTAGAGGCCTGGTGCACAAAATTCATGGAAGGGGTGTGTGTGTATGTGTGTGTGTGTCCCGCACCCTCTCCAATCCTGGCTCCTTCTCACAATCCAGGACTCCTGGCTCCCAACTGCTTGCCTGCCTATCTGCCTACCTGCCTGACTTTCCCTAACTGCTTCTGCCTGCCAGCCTGATCACCCACTAACAACTCCCCTGCCAGCCTGATCAATGTTTAACTGCTCCCTTGCTGGCCCAATTACCCCTAACTGCCCTCCCCTGCCAGCCTTACCTCCCCTAATTGTCCTACCCTGCTGGCCCAGTCACTCCTAACTGCTCTCCCCTGCTGGCCCGGTCACCACTAACTGCCCTCCCCTGCTGGCCATCTTGTGTCCACATGGGGGCCAGATCTTTGACCACATGGGGGTGGCCATCTTGTGTGTTGGAGTGATGGTTAATTTGCATATTACTCTTTTACTAGATAGGATTGGTCTGTTTGATGGTATTGCATAAGTACTATAAGCTTTTTTCACTCATTTTCATTCTTTTTTCTTTTAGTTCCTGTGACTGGGTAATTTCAAATAACCTAAGTTTACTGATTCTTTCTCCTATAAGATCAAGTCTGCTCTTGAACTTGTCTAATTTTTCAGTTCAATTATTGTATTCAGCCCCAAAATGTCTGATTCTTTTTGAAAGGAGGAAATACTGAGCCAATAAAATGAACTATTCTGTAAACCTTACTTGAATTTTCCAATCTTTTCACTCTTGTCTTTTTTACTGTCTAAATTCCCACATTATATATAACTGCCAGGTCTAAATCTTCTCCAATTTTCCTTCTTTCCTGACATCGACACTTTAGAAAAGTGCCCACCAGTTATTGTGCAGAGCGCCTCTTAATTTGGGCTTGGAGGCCTGGGTCTGACTCTTGGCTCTGTGAGTTACTAACTAGGCAGACCTTGGCAAGCAAACACCTCTGGGAATCAACTTTCCTTATCTGTGAAATGAAATAGCAATGCCAACTTTGTGTTTGAAAAATTAAATGAGGCAATATATATTAAAATACCCGAATATAAGGCCACACAACACTGTCTTTTCCCATGGTCCCTGCTTTTTAGCTATTTCTGATAGAATTTTGTGCCAGAATATCTTGCCCACATTTCAATGCCCTCTTTTATAGATAAAACCACATGTAATTTAGCCTCAAGTGATGGATCTGTGTCGGCACTATACACAGCCACTGTTGTGTGTGCAACCCACATTTCCATGTCTCACTGTCAGGGGGCCTGCGTCTGCAGGCTTCTTCACGCCCTTTCTGAGCTTCAGCTGGAGACGTGGGGACCCGTTTACGCACACACATGTTCATCCCCGATGCTCTGAACCCACATTTCCATGTCTCACTGTCAGGGGGCCTGCGTCTGCAGGCTTCTTCACGCCCTTTCTGAGCTTCAGCTGGAGACGTGGGGACCCGTTTACGCACACACATGTTCATCCCCGATGCTCTGAATCCACGGGCCCGTGGTCGGGCCTCGGGGACAGCAGCAGGTCCGTGCTGGCTTGATGGCCAGTAGGGAAGATGGACAAGTAAACGGGTCGTTACAATTCGATGTGATTAATTCCACGGGAGACATATGCCGAGGCGTACGTAAGAAAAGCTGGCCTGGGCTGGGGAAGGTTTCGGGAAGAAGGGCTGTGGTTTCCGGTTGAGGTCTGCTGAATGTGCAGAAATTGCCCAGATCGGGGAGAAAGGGGAGCCGAAGGCCTGCCGCTCAGAAAGAACCCCGGCAGCTGCGTGCTGAGCACAGCCGACGGGCCCTGAGGAGCGCACCCCTGCCGGACTCACAGCGGGAGCGCGGAGCGCGGAGGCCTTGGGGACTCAGAAGCCTCTCCGGGAAATCTCTGGCCCCGGGGCTGTGTCTGGAGACATAAACCTTGGCCTAGCACGCCGAGCTTACCAGTTTCAACTTCTGTGAACTCAAGTAAAACTTAAGGTTGCAGTTGGCTGCTTGTTCCCATTTCAAAAGTAAAACTGACAGAGGCATTTCTTGCTTCGAAAAATAAAAGTTAATGGCCATCAAATATTCCTTTTCACACCGAGCCTTCTGACTGAGCTGGCAAGAGGTCTGGAGACCCTCCCCACTCTCTCCCTTCCGAGGAGCTCACTCCTGGGGCCTCAGGTTTGGCTCGGAGGCTAACGGACCCCGAAGCCCCAGACTAACCAGTGAACGTATGGTCTTGGCAAGTGCTGCAACTGTCCTGTCATTCCCTGCGAGCTTAGGGGAATCCACTAGGACCATGGCCGGCAAACTGTGGCTCTCCAGCCACATGGCAGCTCTTTGTCCCCTTGAGTGGAGCTCTTCCACAAAATACCACGGCATGGGCAAGTCTATTTTGAAGAAGTGGCGTTAGAAGAAGTTTAAAAAATTTGGCTCTCAAAATAAATTTCAGCCGAAACCGGTTTGGCTCAGTGGATAGAGCGTCAGCCTGCGGACTGAAGGGTCCCAGGTTCGATTCCAGTCAAGGGCATGTGCCTTGGCTGCGGGCACATCCCCAGTAGGAGGTGTACAAGAGGCAGCTGATCGATGTTCCTCTCTCATCGATGTTTCTGACTTTCTATCCCTCTCCCTTCCTCTCTGTAAAAAATCAATAAAATATATTTTTAAAAAAGAAAGAAATTTCAATCGTTGTCCTGTTAGTATCTGGCACGCCTCCAGCCCTAACTGCTTCCACCCCAGAGCAGCCCGTCACACACCGTCAGCTGGCGCATCAGGAGGTCCACCAGGAAGGTGATCTTGTTACTGAACAGCACGTCGGCGCAGTTTTCCGGGCAGTTGCTGCAGGTGAGGCTGTAAACGTTGATTGCGTTGCAGAGAGACCTAATGGGAGGAGAACACACCCGGCATGAGACCTCAGCGGCTCTTCTCTTGATGATCGCTACACACAAAACAAATGGCACAAGGAATGGAACGGAATTCTCTAAAGACAGGCCGAGCATTAGGGGCGCGGCCCACCAACGGAAAGCTGAACTTACATCGAAGCCCAGTGCTCACCAGCAGACCCAGGCCTGACCAACCCCTGCCTGCAGTGTATCTGATCATGTCTTCACAACCTAACAGACAGGTCAGACAACACCCAGGGACTCTGGGATCTAAACGTCTGAACAACACCCAGAAAGAGGCCCTGCCAAAGCTCCTGTTGCCTCTATTTAAAATTTTTATCGGAGGTTTTTGTCTTTTCTTAACGATTCATGAGAATTCCCTCGTTATGACCATAACAAGGGTCAATGCGTGTTCATAATATTTTCTCCTTTTTACCTAACGCCTTTCCTTTTGCGCGTATCATTTTTCAGGTACTTTTATGTATGAAAGCTACACAATTTTTTTCTTTAGAATTTCATTTTTTTCTTCCCTTCCCTTTGTTCTTTAAAAACGTCTTCATTAGGATACATTTGTACCCAGCCATTTGTATTTATTTTTTCTTTAAATTTTATCACCATGTGTGGATTATGGTTTCATAATCCACTATCAAATCATTTAGAATCTACTTTAGCATGAGGCAGAACCCTGAATTGATTCCCCACATTAAGAACGTTATTGAATAATCTACCTTCTCTCTACTGGTTTGAAAAGCCACCTTTATCACACTCTTGAGGACATACTCCCTGGTTTCCTAGACTAAGTGATAAGTGGGCAAGCACTGTGCCAAAGTCACGTTGTTTTTGTCCTGTAAACTCCACAGCAGAATTAATGTAGGAAACTGCAGGTCCCTGAAGCCTTAAAAAGTGAGGTGCCACGTTAGAATGCTATGTGGAACTTTATAGCTTTATAATCGTATCCCATTTTCCCTTTGGTTTTGACCTATAATCTTATGGCCTTGGTTTTTTAAATTTCTATTTCTCTGTTTCATTCCATACAATCCCCCAAACTTGTCAAAGCTCTTTTGTGGAATAGCACAAGGTGTAAATAAACATCCTATGTAATAAAAGAGAAATATGCAAATTTGACTGTACCTTCACTACACTACCAGCCAATCAGGAGCGGGGGGGGGGGCACACAGCACTCGACCCCGCCCCTTGCACTGCCTCCACGCGGCCTGGGGAATGGGTGCCACGGGCTTCGCCGTGGGTGCATGGGGGTCCCAGATTGTGAAGGGCACATGCGTAAAGAGTGGGGCCACGGGAGGGGGGGGGGAGACCGGCCACCGACACTCGTGGGTCCCAGATTGCCATGGTGGCGGGGCCAAGGCAGAGGCCATTAGGGGTGATCAGGCCAGGAGGGGAGGGCAGTTGAGGGTGATCAGGCTGGTGGTGGGAAGCAGTTGGGGCTGAGCAGGCTGGCAGAGGGGACCAACTGGGGCAATCAGTCCAGCAAGCAGAGTAGTTAGGGGTGATCAAGCGTCAGGCAGGTAAGTGGTTAGAGCAGATTGTGAGGGGGTTGTCCAAGTGCCAGTTTAGGCCCAATCCCACAGGGGTCTCAGATTGGAGAGGATGCAGACCAGACTGAGAGACAATCCCCCAACCCCCACATGCACGAATTTCGTGCACCGGGCCACTAGTACAGACATAAAAAAGCAAAGAATGCAGGGTGTGAGATTTGGTCCTAATCTCATGTCCCGTGTGCTTTACATGGAAGAAAACACTCCATGGTAATGTGTGTGATGCCATGTGCATCTCTCTAAGCTTATGCTCACGCCCTGGCCAGTGTGGCTCAGTGGATAGAGCGGCGGCCTGTGGACTAAAGGGTTCCAGGTTCGATTCCCATCAAGGACATGTACTTTGGTTGCAGGCACATCCTCAGTCGGGGGTGTGAGGAGGCAGCTGATCAATGACTCTCTCTCATCATTGATGTTTCTATCTCTCTCCCTCTCCCTTCCTCTCAAATCAATAAAAATATTTTTTTAAAAAAGCTTATACTCACAAACTCTCCCAAGAGACTTCCACAGAGAAACCACTTCCTGATGAGAAAAGAACAGGCAACAATCTCAAGGTCGGGGAAGACCTGTCTGTTCAGCAAAACCTGTCTGCAGAGCACCTGTGTCAGGACGATCCCTTCTCCGACCCCACCTGGGTGGTCTGCCGGGCGGCCCTGCCTGTAACCTAAGACTCAAAAGGCCGGAAGCAGCTTCTAGAACATCGAACAGAAAGCCCAGGTTTTAGATGTATCTCCTCAGAGACATTGCGATCTCACTGTCCCTTCTGTCAAAGGGGCTCTGTGCCCAGGCTGAGACAAAGGCTTTCCGCCCCAAGCCCTCATGACAACACCGGTGAGTCTTATGTCAGCCACACCTTCCCACCAACAGGTTTCCTCTGGAACGGAGGACGGGAAAGTCATCACAAAGCTGGGTGCTTTGGCAATAAGGACAGGAACATATTTATTTATTTATTTATTTATTTCTAAATATATATTTTATTGATTTTTTTTTTTTACAGAGAGGAAGGGAGAGGGACAGAGAGTTAGAAACACTGATGAGGGAGAAACATCGCCCAGCTGCCTCCTGCATGCTACCCACTGGGGATGTGCCCGCAGCCAAGGTATGTGCCCTTGACCAGAACCGAACCTGGGACCCTTCAGTCCGCAAGACGACACCCTATCCACTGAGCCACACCAGTCAGGGCTCGGACAGGAAATGTTTAACAGGAAAAGGACAGTGGTGGGATGCGCCTCACCGCAGGTACTGGGCTGAGCACAAAGACGCTGTGAAACAGCCAACTGGAAGAGCCCAGGCGGAGCCGCCCAGGAGGCCGCCCAATGCCGCTGGCAGCAGGTGAGACTCACCAGGAGACACCGCCCACCAAACCCCGTCTCACACTGACATTTTAAAGAGCACAGACATTTTGTTTTATTTTTTTAAATACATTTTATTGATTTTTTTACAGAGAAGAAGGGAGAGGTATAGAAAGTCAGAAACATCGATGGGAGAGAAACATTGACCAGCTGCCTCCTGCACACACCCTACTGGGGATGTGCCCGCAGCCAAGGTACATGCCCTTGACTGGAATCAAACCCGGGACCCTTCAGTCCGCAGACCGACGCTTTATCCACTGAGCCAAACTGGTTTCGGCAAGAGCACAGACATTTTAAAGCAACCATCCTGGGCACTAAAAATCTAGAACCCCGGGCATATTATAACTTACCAAGTACCCTGGGCTTACTTACATTGAGCATTTGATAAGTGGATACAGTTCACCTGCACTATCATTCTCGAGTCATGTTATCTTACTAACTGGTCCAGATACCTGGACGCACCCAGCAGGCTGGGGGGCCTGACGGAAGGGGCCCGGGGCCCAGGCCGGGGAGGGCCACAGTCCCGCCCGCAGGGGAGGTGGTTCCAGCTGCTCCGCAGGCTCCCGGGCGCGGTAGCGAGTGCGGCCGGGTGCTTGACGTAATTTAATCAGCAGGTTGAAGTCTCTTGCTGAAATTGGAATCTGGACTTCCTGATGATGCTGAGAGCTTTTCATATGCTTACGTGCCATCTGTGTGTCTCCTTCGGCGAAGAGAATCTTCAAATCTTCTGCACGCTTATCAGCTTTTAGTCTGTGACGGAACCGCCGCACCTGAGACGCTCCTGGCCATGGCAGCACCGACACCCACTTCCTGGCAGGACGGTGCACAGGATGCTCTCCTGCACCTTCACGAGGGCAAGGAACCCCTCTGCTGGCTTAGAGGACACGTGGGGAGACGGCAAACAAAAGGACAGCGTGGGATCTCTCTCTTGGCTCATGTCTACAGCAAGGGGAAAGGCTCCAGAGTGGGTTTTGAAACAGCGAATGTTGAACGCTAGACCGGCCTGAGTGCTTAGGGGCCGCTCCCAGGAGAGCGCTGATGATGCTCACAGAGTTATTTCCAGCAGGAAGAGACGTTTCCAGTGGAGTTCAACGGGTCTGCTGTCGCAAATAGATTTTACGTGTATGACATCAGTCAGAATAAAATAGGTTGAAAAAAGGAGAGGAAAATAGTACTTGACGTGGAAAATGTATTTAAAAGTTCTGTATGTGGTCTTTCCTATAAGGGAGTCTTTCAAAACTATTATTGTTTTATTTATAAAATTAGAAGCTGTCACACAGCACAACAGGCCCGTGGCAGAATTCGCTGTTTCTCTGCAGTGGACACGAGACGTCTGGGCAGCGTACGCTGTGGGCAGAGCGGACAGTGCCCATCGTGTGTTTTCTAAACTGTGACATTTTCATAATACCAAACTAACTTTAAATTAAACAGTGTTCATCATTATAAGGACACCACAGAGAAAGCAGTAAGAAATCTTCAACTGGATGAGTTAGTTCAGGGTTTTTGTTTAATTGGCGAATCTGGAACAACTGGAATAGGCAACTTAATTATGCCAGAGACACATTCTGATTTTAGATGGAAAATCATATATATTCTAAGCACCAGCCTAATTAGTCTTTCTGCACTTCCTAAAATGAACCTCCCTTGAAATGCTATGTTTCAAAGATTATAATAATGGACTTAAAAATGTAGGGGAACGTAAACTAAAACATTCCTCGTAAACTAAAACAACTCTGGTGTTGGCCTGTTCTGTCTCATGACCAGGCAGTCAGGGCCGGCAGCCTTCAGCCAGGTCTCGGCAGGCCCTGCGCTAAGGGTGAGCCCGCGCCAGCACGCCGCTCTGGAGGAACCAGGTGCTCGCCGCGGCCGGCAGCCTGAAGGCGACACGACGCAGTTCTCTGCTTTAATCACGTTAGTGGTGCTGCAGCTGTCACCTGTGACCACCGCCCTGCAGCCTCTGAGACAGGAACCAAATGCCGCAATAAGTCAAACGGGAGAGCATTTACCAGTCACCATGGTTAATTAGCTGGCAAAACTGTGTTTTACTCTTATTGTGTCGGAGACCGCTGTTTGTTTTAGTAAGTCTTGATCTAAAAACAGATATTTGAAATTATATTAGAACTAGAGGCCCAGTGCAAGAACTGGTGCACGGGGCGGGGTCCCTCGGCCTGGCTGGCAATCGGAGGCCCATGATGGCCAGCGGGCCGGGAGGAGGGACGGCGAGGGGTTGGCCAGCCACGAGAGGTTGGCTGTGGGAGCGCACTGACCACCAGGGGAAGCTCCTACGCTGTCTGCCCTCTGGTGGTCAGTGTGTCATCATAGCAACTGGTCATAATGGTCATTAGGTTTTTATATATATAATCCTGCCTACAAACGAGGACTTGTTTAACACACGTCATTAACATGTGCTGGGGCTTTGGCATGCTGGACACATGAGGTACATGTGGCTTCACTCCACAGCACCCACATGCTCCCACTGGGCTGCCAGTCCCATGGTACCCGACTCCACCTGCTGTAGGTGCTGAAGGGCGTTTGAGGCAATGTGGAAACGCTATCGGTTCTTTTCGGACTTCACTGCCAGTGTTCCGGAACTTTCTGTCTCCTCTGCACAAGGAGGTACAGTGGTTTGTGCTCACTTCCCCTTCTGATCAGGACAACGCTCATAGGTCAGAACACGTGCACAGGCGGACGGCCGGGGGGACTCTCCGGGCACAGACATGGCTGATGGGCCCGGGGGGACTCTCCGGGCACAGGCATGGCTGATCGGCCCGGGGGGACTCTCCGGGCACAGGCATGGCTGATCGGCCCGGGGGGACTCTCCGGGCACAGGCATGGCTGATCGGCCCGGGGGGACTCTCCGGGCACAGGCATGGCTGATCGGCCCGGGGGGGCTCTCCGGGCACAGACATGGCTGATGGGCCCGGGGGGACTCTCCGGGCACAGGCATGGCTGATCGGCCCGGGGGGACTCTCCGGGCACAGGCATGGCTGATCGGCCCGGGGGGACTCTCCGGGCACAGACATGGCTGATGGGCCCGGGGGGACTCTCCGGGCACAGACATGGCTGATGGGCCCGGGGGGACTCTCCGGGCACAGACATGGCTGATGGGCCCGGGGGGGGGGGGGGGACTCTCCGGGCACAGACATGGCTGATGGGCCCGGGGGGACTCTCCGGGCACAGACATGGCTGATGGGCCCGGGGGGGGGGGGGACGACTCTCCGGGCACAGGCATGGCTGATGGGCCCGGGGGGGGGGGGGGGGACGACTCTCCGGGCACAGGCATGGCTGATCGGCCCGGGGGGACTCTCCGGGCACAGGCATGGCTGATCGGCCCGGGGGGGACTCTCCGGGCACAGGCATGGCTGATCGGCCCGGGGGGGCTCTCCGGGCACAGACATGGCTGATGGGCCCGGGGGGACTCTCCGGGCACAGGCATGGCTGATCGGCCCGGGGGGACTCTCCGGGCACAGGCATGGCTGATCGGCCCGGGGGGACTCTCCGGGCACAGGCATGGCTGATCGGCCCGGGGGGACTCTCCGGGCACAGGCATGGCTGATCGGCCCGGGGGGGCTCTCCGGGCACAGACATGGCTGATGGGCCCGGGGGGACTCTCCGGGCACAGACATGGCTGATGGGCCCGGGGGGACTCTCCGGGCACAGACATGGCTGATCGGCCCGGGGGGGGGGGGGGGGGACTCTCCGGGCACAGACATGGCTGATGGGCCCGGGGGGACTCTCCGGGCACAGAAATGCCCGGCGAAGGGCTCCTGCACCTTCCTCCGTTCACCTCTACTGTGAGCACAGCAAACCCCGACTTCTGAACCAAAGACTTCCCGCGGAAACGCCGTCAGTGCCACAGGAAGCAGACACGGCGTGAGCCAGGGTGGCGGAGCGTGCAGCCGGACAGAGCACCGCCTGGAACCGGGCGAGAAGACGCTGTCGCCCGGCCTCTGAGGCGCCTCACAGCGTCCGACAGCCCGCACAGCCCAGGCCAGGCGGGCACACCGGGCCGCGTGCTCACAGGAGGAGCCATGGCCCACGCCCTCCCAGCGGCCCGGAGCCCAGCTCCGTCTGAGCCTGGAGCTGGTGCTATTTCTACTTCTCCAGGTCGCCTCTCAAGAAAAAAGACATGTTTTGGGAATTTCTTTCTCTGTTTTACCATGGACAAACAAAGCACTCGCTTTTGCTGGGCTAACTAAATACTTAGTTTTCTTAGTGATGTAAGTAAGTTTTTACGGAAACCTCTCACTGAAACTCTGAAGGCCCAGAAATCGTGCATGATAGCACGCGGGAAAGTCAGCCTGAGGCTCAGCCCTCTGCCTCCACCGCCAGAGACCGGGCCTGAGGGCAGCGGGCAGACCTGCGTCCCCGGCTGTGCAGGAGCTGGTGGCCAAGAGCACCCTGCAGCTACAGGCGTGCCTGCGCCTGCGTCCGGGCGCCTGTCGGAGCAGCTCCCCGGACAGTCTTCCCGTGGGTGAGGGCGTGGCCTCCCCCCCCCCTCCCCCCCCCCCTCTGTCAACGGGCTCACGCCTCGCTCTGTGAGCAGCTCGGGGAGCCAGCTTTCTCCTACTGCTCTCCCCCTTGGCTCCGTTTCTGTGAACAGTTACAGCTGCCGGGGCGTTTTTCATCTCCCTGACTGAGGGTTGGAGAAGGCCGAAGACCCAGAGACCCCCTCACACGGCTCCCAGCCCCACTGAGTCCTGTGGGGAAGGAAGCGAGCGCCTCTGCTTTCCTCCTGAGGGCGTGTAAGCTCCTGCTGTTCACACCAACACACGTGCCGTGTTCCTGCGGCCTCCCCCCCGAGGACCGCAGGCCAGAGCGGGCTCACACAGGGAATGTGCAAGGCAGATTAAGAGACTGTACTCATGCCAAAAGCGGTGTGGCTCAGTGGATAGAGCGCCGGCCTCCGGACGGAAGGGTCCCGGGTTCGATTCCGGTCAAGGGCATGTACCTGTGTTGCTGGCACATCTCCAGTAGGGGGTGTGCAAGAGGCAGCTGATGGATCTCATCGATGTTTCTAACTCTCCCTCTCCCTTCCTCTCTGTAAAAAATCAATAAAATATATATTTTTTAAAAATATAAATAAATAAATAAAAGACTGTACTCACTTAGGAGGAATTCGGGAAACGGCGTTCATGTTTGCGGCCGGAACTACTCCCTGAAGGATGTGCTCGAGGGCTGTCAATCCACCGGCAACTTGAAATGCGATCTGATCGGCCGCGTTCTGGGCAAGAACACAAACGGGTGTTAGCTCAGCTGCCCGGGCACACGACGATGGCCACATGGAGGATTTACACGACTGGGACACATTCTGCTGGTTCCGTTATCCTGCAAATACTCATCCAGGGTCAAAAGTGGGAGCACAAAGGACTGAAGCTGGGGTGCAGCGGGTGAGCGCCATGGCGAGCGCCCAGAGACGGGCACGGCTCCCGGAGCACAGGGGTGGCGGCCAGCACGGCTCCCGGAGCACAGGGGTGGCGGCCAGCACGGCTCCCGGAGCACAGGGGTGGCGGCCAGCACGGCTCCCGGAGCACAGGGGTGGCGGCCAGCACGGCTCCCGGAGCACAGGGGGTGGCGGGCAGCACGGCTCCCGGAGCACAGGGGTGGCGGCCAGCACGGCTCCCGGAGCACAGGGGGTGGCGGCCAGCACGGCTCCCGGAGCACAGGGGTGGCGGCCAGCACGGCTCCCGGAGCACAGGGGGTGGCGGGCAGCACGGCTCCCGGAGCACAGGGGTGGCGGCCAGCACGGCTCCCGGAGCACAGGGGTGGCGGGCAGCACGGCTCCCGGAGCACAGGGGTGGCGGCCAGCACGGCTCCCGGAGCACAGGGGGTGGCGGGCAGCACGGCTCCCGGAGCACAGGGGGTGGCGGGCAGCACGGCTCCCGGAGCACAGGGGGTGGCGGGCAGCACGGCTCCCGGAGCACAGGGGTGGCGGCCAGCACGGCTCCCGGAGCACAGGGGTGGCGGCCAGCACGGCTCCCGGGACGAAGCTGAGCTGACATCAGGTAAATGGGAGGGAAAGGAGTGAAGGCTCTGCACAGAGTGGAAACCGTTTCACACAGAAATTGTCACAACACCTGGAAAAGGCAGATCGTCTGTAACAGCCATTACCACCCAATGACACACTGACCTCCACAGAGATTTCCTCTTCTAGAATTTTCCTTCAGTGAGATAATCTAATATCTAACCATTTATTTCTATTCTTTTTAACTACGTCAGCCACTTCAGGAAGCACAGCAAACCACTTTTGAACCAGAGCCGACTGTTTCTGTGCGTTTTCCGAGTCGCCCCCAGTGCCGGCTGGAGGGTTCCCCCCGGCTCTTAGAAGCCGGAGCGGTTCTGGCGGCAGGTCTGAGCTCTTAAGGCCACACAGAGCCCTGGCACCGTGTACAGACTGAGGAGGACAGCAACTGCTGTGGGCTGAATCATGTCTCCCCTCCCACATTTTAAAAATATATATTTTATTGATTTTTCACAGAGAGGAAGGGAGAGGGATAGAAAGTTAGAAACATCGATGAGAGAGAAACATCCATCAGCTGCCTCCTGCACTCCCCCCACTGGGGATGTGCCCGCAGCCAAGGTACATGCCCTTGACCGGAATCGAACCCGGGACCCTTCGGTCCACAGGCCGACTCTCTATCTACTGAGCCACACCGGTTCCGGCTCCCCTCCCACACTCTTGAGTCCCAGCCCCCAGTCCCTCAGACCACACAAGTATTTGAGAATGAAGTCTTCAAAGAAGTGCCTAAGTTACAAAGAGGCTGTGAGGGTGGGACCTTGTGTGCTCACAGGGAGAGGCGGCGGCGGCACAGGGGAGCAGGTGCACAGACAGGGCAGCCACTTCCAGACCCGCAGAGAAGCCATGCAGCCCCGCTCTCTGCCTGTCCCGCGTGTTCCTTTCCTCCAGGAGCACACGGTCCTCTGTCTCCGAGTCCCTGCTGCGCCCGGGGCCCGCGGCGTCCTCACCCGGGCCTGGCGCAGGGACAGCGTCAGGAAGAGCGCTGCCTCCCCGGGCGGCGCAGTCTGCTGTCGGGGCACGCCGCCCGGATTCGACTGTCCACAGGACTCCAGCCGTGGAGACACAGGCAGCTACTCCCCCGTGCGGGCCCAGGGCACACGCCGCCCGGACTCGACTGTCCACAGGACTCCAGCCGTGGAGACACAGGCAGTCACTCCCCCGTGCGGGCCCAGGGCACACGCCGCCCGGATTCGACTGTCCACAGGACTCCAGCCGTGGAGACACAGGCAGTCACTCCCCCGTGCGGGCCCAGGGCACACGCCGCCCGGACTGAACTGTCCACAGGACTCCAGCCGTGGAGACACAGGCAGCTACTCCCCCGTGCGGGCCCAGGGCACACGCCGCCCGGACTGAACTGTCCACAGGACTCCAGCCGTGGAGACACAGGCAGCTACTCCCCCGTGCGGGCCCAGGGCACACGCCGCCCGGACTCGACTGTCCACAGGACTCCAGCCGTGGAGACACAGGCAGCTACTCCCCCGTGCCGTGCGGGCCCAGGGCACACGCCGCCCGGACTCGACTGTCCACAGGACTCCAGCCGTGGAGACACAGGCAGCTACTCCCCCGTGCGGGCCCAGGGCACACGCCGCCCGGACTCGACTGTCCACAGGACTCCAGCCGTGGAGACACAGGCAGCTACTCCCCCGTGCGGGCCCAGGGCACACGCCGCCCGGACTCGACTGTCCACAGGACTCCAGCCGTGGAGACACAGGCAGCTACTCCCCCGTGCGGGCCCAGGGCACACGCCGCCCGGACTCGACTGTCCACAGGACTCCAGCCGTGGAGACACAGGCAGCTACTCCCCCGTGCGGGCCCAGGGCACACGCCGCCCGGACTGAACTGTCCACAGGACTCCAGCCGTGGAGACACAGGCAGCTACTCCCCCGTGCGGGCCCAGGGCACACGCCGCCCGGACTGAACTGTCCACAGGACTCCAGCCGTGGAGACACAGGCAGAGCTACTCCCCCGTGTGGGCCCAGGGCACACGCCACCCGGACTCGGCTGTCCACAGGACTCCAGCCGTGGAGACACAGGCAGCTACTCCCCCGTGCGGGCCCAGGGCACACGCCGCCCGGACTGAACTGTCCACAGGACTCCAGCCGTGGAGACACAGGCAGCTACTCCCCCGTGCGGGCCCAGGGCACACGCCGCCCGGACTGAACTGTCCACAGGACTCCAGCCGTGGAGACACAGGCAGCTACTCCCCCGTGCGGGCCCAGGGCACACGCCGCCCGGACTGAACTGTCCACAGGACTCCAGCCGTGGAGACACAGGCAGCTACTCCCCCGTGCGGGCCCAGGGCACACGCCGCCCGGACTGAACTGTCCACAGGACTCCAGCCGTGGAGACACAGGCAGCTACTCCCCCGTGCGGGCCCAGGGCACACGCCGCCCGGACTGAACTGTCCACAGGACTCCAGCCGTGGAGACACAGGCAGCTACTCCCTCCCCCGTGTGGGCCCAGGGCACACGCCACCCGGACTCGGCTGTCCACAGGACTCCAGCCGTGGAGACACAGGCAGCTACTCCCCCGTGCGGGCCCAGGGCACACGCCGCCCGGACTGAACTGTCCACAGGACTCCAGCCGTGGAGACACAGGCAGCTACTCCCCCGTGCGGGCCCAGGGCACACGCCGCCCGGACTGAACTGTCCACAGGACTCCAGCCGTGGAGACACAGGCAGCTACTCCCCCGTGCGGGCCCAGGGCACACGCCGCCCGGACTGAACTGTCCACAGGACTCCAGCCGTGGAGACACAGGCAGCTACTCCCCCGTGCGGGCCCAGGGCACACGCCGCCCGGACTCGACTGTCCACAGGACTCCAGCCGTGGAGACACAGGCAGTCACTCCCCCGTGCGGGCCCAGGGCACACGCCCGATCCCTCCATGGCACATGCCTCGTTCGAGAGTTTCCCACTGGGATCGAGTTTCATGCCCCAAAGAACGCAGCTCAAGTTTTTCAAGATGAAGGAAGGACACATTCACTGTGAGCCTCCCTAGGGGCCTCAAGTTGAGCAGGGCCGAAACAGGTGTGGCTCAGCGGATAGAGCATCAGGCTGCGGACTGAAGGGTCCTGGGTTCGAGTCTGGTCAAGGGCATGTACTTTGGCTGTGGGCACATCCCCAGTAGGAGGTGTGCAGGAGGCAGCTGATCTATGGTTTTTTCTCATGGATGTTTCTAACTCTCCCTCTCCCTTCCTCTCTGCAAAATATCAATAAAACACACATTTTTTTAAAAAGCTGAGCAGGGAGACTTGGACAGGGAAGGAAGGCTCTGCACTGGAATGCAGTGGGACTGGAGAGTCTGGTGCGTCCCGGCTGGAGGCAAATGCGCCCACCTCGGCCAGGCAGGCAGGCTCCAGGCTCCGCTGAGCGGCCTGCAGAGAGGGACCCAGCAGACTGCCCTCCGAGACCTTTCCCACGCGGGGAGCAGCCGGCGCTGCCGGGGGGGGGCGGGGGGGGGGGGAGGGCTGAGTGAAAGCAGACGTGCACTGTATACATCTCGCCTCCAAAACAAAATGAAACAAACCTCAAAGCTTTCGTGCGGCTCCGGCGACATGGACATGACCTCTTGGGAACGTAAGACACGGGCCCGCCAGACACTGAGCAGGAAAAAAATAAGCCGTTTTGGGAGATAAAGGCCATTCCAAGCCAGATTTTTATTGATGGACCACTGAAAACATTTGGACTTCACATTTGCGGCTTTCCAAAGAAACAAAGCAAATAGCAAAATCAGCTGTAAAATCAAGCCTCACACATGGCCTGCTCCAGCAGCCGAGAGGGCTCTGGTGTGGGGAGCGTGGGGTTGGAGATGAAGCCAGTCACCCCCGTGTTCCCTGGGGCGCGGCCAAACAGGAACACTGTGCAGTCCCCACCTGAGGGCCAGCGGTGGATGGGGGTTGAAACCGGTGTGGCTCAGTGGCTAGAGAGTCGGCCTACAGAGTGAAGGGTCTCGGGTTCCATTCCGGTCAAGGGCATGTACTGTGGTTGCTAGCACATCCCTAGTTTGGGGGGGTGCAAGAGGCAGCTGATCAATGTTTCTCTCATCAATGTTTCTGACTTTCTTTACACACACACACACTTTATTGGTTTTTACAGAGAAAAAGGGGTGGGGAAGGATGATCCTCAGATGGAGAGGTGAGCTCCATCCTGACAATCCGTGGCACCCCGAGACTGTTTAGAGATCGAGTTGGTTTCAGCAAATCCCTAAGTTCAGAACGAACAGAAGACCCAGGGGGGAATTTTTTAATGGTTGGTGCTTCCCACATGGGACTTAAAGGGCGTCATGGCACCAGTCTGCTCACTGTCAGCTTCACGGGGCCAGCACACCGCCGGCTGTCCTGTCCTCCTCCGTCCCCACAACCCACACCGATTCCAGCTCCACTTTCAGGCCGTCGACACTCGCGCTTGAAAGGATCAGGTTCTGGGGTGAAGGATGCCACGGACATTATAAACTGTGGGAACAGGAGTGAGGTCTGGGGGTGGGCCCGGAGAGGCTCTCTCTGGAAGACAGCACTCTGCGATGCTCAGCAGGACGCAGGCCCTCGGGGGGACTCTCCCTAGGAGCCGCGGGCACTACGCACGGTCTGGCCTGGGGGATGGCAGAGGAGAAGGTGCAGGACACAGGCCTCAGTGCCTGCTCCTCCTCTTTGGGCCGCTTGGGTGGCAGGTGGCTGAGTGTGTGGAGTTCACCCAGCAGCAGGCACAGTGGGTGCGTGTGGTCTCCGCCGTCGCAGGCTCACAGAGCTGCCGCGGGGCCAGGCCAGCACTCGGCCGGCGGGCACTCTTCTCTGCGGGGCCTCTGACAGTTACACCATCGTCCTAGGGCCACACACAGCGTTCAGCCTAAAAACTAGCCTGCTACATGTGGTCAAGACCAAGGGATTTCTCAGGCCTTGGGGCCAGACATTCCCATGCTGACTTAGAGCGAGCGTGAGAGAGCGAGAGCGAGAGCGAGAGCGAGAGGCAGTGTGTGGGACAGTGCACACGGAGGGAGTACCGGGAGACGCGTGCACGGAGGAAGTGGGTCCTATGACAGTTCCTCAGGACACAGGAGGACAACATGGAGGGTCCCTATCAGATCCGAAGACAAAGGACCCACACAGGAGGTTCCCTCAGCTTCTTCACCCTCCCCCTACCCCCACTTGCTCCTTGTGGGCTACAGGTTACACAGACATGAGGGGTCTCACACAGCAGCGCCCCTTTCCTCCTGGTTCCTGCGTATTTTAAAGTCAGGCCAGGAGAACCAGAAGCCAGCACCATGGACAGATCCCGGTGGGTCAGGACCCCAGCTCAGACGCTCCCCTCAGAGCCGGGCAGTGCTGGGGGATTCCTCGGTTAACAATAAACCCTGCTGTACGGGTTCTCGTGGCTGGTTTACCAAGTGTGAGCTCTCAGACAGCGGGGAGTCCACTGGTGGATGCTCTAATCATAAAAGAGCTCTAAAACTAACTTTATTGACCAAAGTTAAGCAAAGTATAAGAGTAACTTTTATTTGCAATAAATCAAAGTAATAAGAGGCGCTAACCCTGCACATCACACCTCAGGCATCACATGAACGATGCAAAGTATGAGGATCTCGGAGGGCGAGCTGCATGGACTCCGCTAGGATCTTCCCAATTCCCCGTCTGAATCAGATAAAAGCATCTTTAAAGTCTGCTTCTCTCTCACCTGATAGACAGACAGCAGATAAAGCTATAAGCCCTCTACGGAGTGGACTGAGCTGCCAAATGTGCCCCAGACACAAGTCTACCCTCCAGCCAGTTTGTCACGGGTCCTGGCTGTGAGGCTGCTCCTGTGTTATTCACACGGACATTACACCGTTTACTGCTTGTCTACAGAGGTTTTAATTCAGAAAACGCTGTGTGCCAGCCAGAGTTCAGTGTGAATTACACGGATAAAAAAATCATTGCATGTCTTTCTGACAAGTGATTTACATAGTATTTCTATTCATCAAAATGGCCTATTAGTGAATACCGTAATCTGTCAGTCACACAGACTTTTCTATTCTGAACAAAGTACAAATGCTCTCTAACTTGATTTTCTTATAATTGTCTAAATCGATGAAAAAAAATTAGGTCAAGAAGTATGAATTGAATACACACACTCCAAACCACAAGAAAGAGACTCACTCAGTGCTACACATTCCAACGTGTGAATCTCTCACCACACAGCCCCCTTCGATGCACCGGCAGGGAGCCACTCAGAAGACTGCAGACTTAAATCCTGTCCAGAAAGCAACAGTTGCTCTCCAAACAATACTCGTTTTTAAGTTTTATACTTAGAAAGAAAACAAGTAAAATGATATTTTCAAATTACTAAATTTGGAGCTCATACAAACATATAAAGTTATAGTAAGCTGTGACAACCTGGACAGTACAAAGAAATAAATGGTGAAACACACACACACACACACACAATGTGAACCTTTAATCTTTATACTAAGACTAGAGACCTGGTGCACAAAATTTGTGCACAGAGGTGTGTGTGTGTGTGTGTGTGTGTGTGTGTGTGTGTGTGTGTAGTGGGGGGGGGGGTGTCCTTCAGCCTATTCTGCACCCTGTCCAATTTGAGACCTCTCTAGAGATGTCTGACTGCCCATTTAGGCCCGATCCCAGTAGGATCGGTCCTAAACGGGCAGACCGATCCTACTGGGATCGGGCCTAAATGGGCAAACATCCCTCTCACAATCCAGGACTGCTGGCTCCCAATTGCTCGCCAGCCTGCCTTCCTATTGCCCCTAACCACTTCTGCCTTCCAGCCTGATCACCCCCTAACCACTCCCCTGCCAGCCTGATTGATGACTAACTGCTCCCCTGCTAGCCTGTTTGCCCCTAACTGCCCTTCCCTGCAGGCCTGGTCACCCCTAACTGCCCTCCCTTGCAGGCCTGGTCCCTCCCAACTGCCTTCCTCTGCTGGCCTGGTCCATCCCAACTGTCCTCCCCTGCTGCCATCTTGTGTCCACATGGAGGCAGGATCTTTGACCACATGGTGGCAGCCGCTTTGTGTGTTGGAGTGATGGTCAATCTGCATATTACTCTTTTATTAGATAGGACAGAGGCCGGTGCATGGGTGGGAGCCAGATGGTTTGCCCTGAAGGGTGTCCTAGATCAGGGTGGGGGTTCCCTTGGGACGTGGGGTGGCCTGGGCAAAGGGCCTGTGGTGGTTTGCAAGCTGGCCATGCCCCTTGGTGACCCAAGCAGAGGCCCTGGTATCTGGGATTTATTTTTCTTCTATAATTAAAACTTTGTAGCCTGGAGTGGAGCCAAGCCTTCTGCTCACTCTGTGGTGGCAGCCATTTTTGTTGGGATTTACCTTCTATAATTGAAACTTTGTAGCCTTAAGCAGAGGCCTACGCCAGCCAGGGCAGGTGGAAAGCTTGGCTTCCTTTATCTCTGGGTGCAACTCAAGCATCCTGCTCTCTCCAGCTCTGTGGCTGCCGTAATTATCTTCTATAATTGAAACTTTGTAGCATTGAGTAGAGTCCTAGGCCGGCAAGGGCAGGTGGAAAGCTTGGCTATCTCCATTGCCAGGGAAACCCAAGCCTCCCTCCTGCTTTCTGTGGCTGGCAGCCATATTGGTTGTATTTATTTGCATATTTGGTCCTGATTGGCGGGTGGGCGTGGCTGGTGGACATGGCTTGTGGGTGTAGTGGAGGTACGGTCAATTTGCATTTTACTCTTTTATTATATAGGACAAGGTAGGAAATTAGTGTTTCAATCGTAAGTGTAAATGTTAACAAAATGCCATGAGATGGGGACTGGGAATAATGACTAAGTGGGCAGAGGTGATGAAAATATTTTAAAACTGATTATATAGTGACCGTTGCACAACTCTGAATATCCCCCCCAAAAAAGTGAATTATGCACTTTAAATAGATGGATTTTATGTTATGTGTTCATGTCTCAATAAAGCATTTTAAAATGTTAAGAAAATGGTTTAGCCCTAACCGGTTTGGCTCAGTGGATAGAGAGAGCATCGGCCTGCGGACTGAAGGGTCCCGGATTCGATTCTGGTCAAGGGCATGGACCTTGGTTGCGGGCACATCCCCAGTGGGAGGTGTGCAGGAGGCAGCTGATGGATGTTTCTAACTCTCTCTCTCTCCCTTCCTGTCTGTAAAAAATCAATAAGTATATTTAAAAAAATAAAAACCTTTCATAGATTTTATAAAATTTTATCTGCTATAAATTCTTACTCTATTTTAAAAATTACTTCATGCTGTCTTTCCCAGCACCTGACTTAGTGACGCCTGCAGTCTTTCTTTGTTCGTAGCACCTCCGGATTTAAAGGTGCCCTGTCCCACACTGGCCCTCTGTGCCCCTTCTCACGCTCCCCAGTGCTCCCCTGGTCTCCCCAGCCACACACGAGCTCGGGGGCGGGAGCTCTGCAGAGCCGGCAGGTGACTGGGGACCCGCCGGCCTGTGCTCTGCTCCTGCCAGGCCTGGAGCTTCCCGGAGCGGCCGGCAGCTCTTACAGAGCCGCCTGTGTGAGCGTGCTCCGGTGGTGACCCCCCCCCGGCTTCCCACGGGGTCCCTGATGTCCTCGGGGGCCCCATCCCGGCTGCCGGAGTCCCTGTGGACGGGGAGCGGCACAGAACACGTTGCTGCCCTTTCCACCACTTTGAGGTCCTCTTCGTCCCATTTCTGAGCACAGAAATCCCGGTTCTGTTTCTAACCTGGCTACAGCCTGAGTTCTTTTAACATACTTTTTACTCCTGTTAAGCGTCTGACGCAAAAGAGAGGTGCCAGAGCACAAGCTTACACCGGCGTGGCCGTCCGTCTCCCCAGCTGAAGCCCGGGCTTTCCCGGCTGATTGACAGCTCCTCTGACGTTCACCCTCCCTCTCACCGCACGGATCTCTGCCCCTGAAGGCTCCTTCCCCGCTGCCAGAATCGGGGTCAGGAAACTCTTTCTTGGAGGACCAGATAGTGAAGATTGTAAGTTTTCAGGCTCAGAGGCAGAATCCAGGCTATGATGTACGCTCCAGCCATCCATCACCGCAAAGGCCATCCTGCTCGCAGGCCATTAAAAGCATGGCGGCGGGCCAGCCCCGTCCAGGCTGTGGTTTGTCAGTCTCTGCAGTAAATAGTGCTTCTCCTCTGGTCTGTCCTCTGCTCCCTCCGTAGACTGTTATCCATTTCTCTGTCTTCCTGGCTGTGGCTAAGCTGGAGACCCAAACCTGTGTCTCAGCCCAGGCATTGAAGCCCCACGTCTCCACAGCTAACTTTCTACCAAGAGCGCATGCACCATTTGGATGGCCACAAGCCTCCCAACGGCATTTGTTATTTTCCTCTTCTGTAAACGGACCCGAAAGCCACCGTCATCCACTCCATTTTCAGCCTGTTTTCCTCGTGGGGCTGGAAAAGCACGCCCTGCCACAGGTGTCTTGCTCATACGGAAACACGGGTTTGCAGTTACGGGTACGAGAGTCACCCAGGGGCACATGCAGGCAAGCACGAGGCAGCAGACGAGGGTCCGGCCGCTCGGTCAGGGCACCGCAGTGACGACTGGCACGGGCTCGGGCACCCAGTGCTCTCAGAACCCGCCCACCAGTGACTGCTGTGAGTCGGACCTGGCCTGTCTCGCCGTCTCCCCTGTAGAACAGGGCTGAGAAGGGGACCAGGCTCCTGGAGGGTTAGATGTGGCTGCACATGAGGAGCTCAGGGCGGGCCTGGCCCAGAAGGAGGGTCGTGAGGACGGCCCGCCTGCACTGCTCTCTCGGGTGGCCTGTCTCCTGGCTCCACTGGCGCACAGAGCGCTGCTGGCCTGTCACCGTCCGGACGCCACTGACCCGCGGACACGGCGTCCACACTCTGCCCCCAGCAGATGCTTGCTCCTTCGCCTCCGGCACGGCAGAAAGACACCGGCATCACATCGCCCTGGAGCCACGGCCCCGGCTCTTCTTCGGAGCAAGCAGAACCCCTGCTCTCCCACCGGCCACCCTCCAGGCACCGGGGTCTCCTTGTCCTCATTCCACTGCCCACTGACCCGCGAGCTTCGGTCTGACTTCTGTAAAAAGAGGTGCTGGAGGGCAAGTAGAGGAGAAGGTTCTTTGGAAGCCATGAAGCAGTCTGCAGATACAGGCATCAGTCCTGTTACTATGACAGGGTTGGAGAAACAGAGCATCCGTCCTAAGATCCCACCAACGTCTACGATTCTGCTTGCTGAAAACTTCCTATTGCAGCCGCTTTTCTGCAGTGCGATGTGCGGCAAACAGAAGAAAACAAGACATTCAAGTTCTCACTTCGGAAGAGCAATGGCATCGCTTCCAACTGGACGGCGTCTTCTCCACGTCAGCCATCATCTCTGAAACACATTTCTTGAAAATGTAACTGAGAGCAACCCACAGCGACCAGTACAGAAATCTCGTGCTCCAGGGGTCGCTCCAGGGGTCGCTCCAGCGAGCAGGCCTGACGGATGCAGATTAAAACATAAACGCCGAGTTCGCCTCCGTTCCGCCGCGGCCAGCCATCTCTGACAGCCTCTGCACCGTGACAAATACCGTCTGTCCGAGGCTCCCCCGGATTTGAAAGTTACGACAAACATTTTGCTGAAATGTAAACAACTGACATCATGACTGGTGAGGCAGTGGGCTGCAAATTTATCTAAAATCAAGGAAACAAAGATCTTGTTTGACAGGAGATAAACCATTAGTGGTCACCGAGGGAGCAGCTTTGGGAGGTCATGGTGTTGTTTGTCATCAGTCTTCGCAGTATCTGCGCCAAAGATACTGTGGCAACTTAGTCGAGGCAAAAGTAAGTGACATGAGAGAATTAGGAACCTGCAGAAAAAGGGCAAAATTTTCTCTTTAAAGGACAAGTTCTAATTGGAACAGAATTTTAAAATATGTTAACCTTAACTTCTGGTGGGGTTTTTCCCCCAATTATTTTAAGTGGAAAAGTTTTAAATAAAACCTGTAACTCCAATCCCATTCCTTCATGTCCTCACTCCCCTGGGATGGACCGCCAGGGCCTCTCGGCACAGCTTTCCTGAAAAGGGGCACAGTCGCTTACTCAGTCCCGTCTGGGTCTTCGGAAGACGTGACGTTATCCTTTAATTAAGAAGACACTGCAGGGCAAATTCTATTGCTTTAGAATTGCAAGTTACACAATTAAATTTCCTTGTATTTATAAATTATTATGTTAGAATTTTGTTGGCTGAATCTTTATGACAGTCGATAAATGTTTACAGTTCCTACATCTGTATTCCTGGGCCTCACATACTGAGAGCTTAGCGATGACTTGTAACAGGAAGGACAGATAAATGAATTGTTTAATTTCTACATATGTAAATAAGCGATTACAAAATGGAAGGGAGGTCATTTTGAGACTTGGTAACAAATATATTAAATCAGAGAACCTGGTTTCTTACAGTCCATAATAGCAATTACATTATTTTATACATTTTAGATGAGGCAATGCATACTAACTCCACTATATGAGAAATTAATTTTTTCCACTGCATTTACTATGACCTTCTTTGTCATTCTGCCAACATCCTGAATATGTAAAATAATTGCAAAGCCCTTTTATGAAGATTGGAGAAGGGAGAGAGTTCTACTATTCCAATGAAAACAAAAGAATCTGTTTTATTTTGAACACTGTCAGCTAAAATAAAAACTGACCTAACTTCAATCACATTGCATCATTATATTTTAATTAAAAACCACTAGATTCACTGTGAAGCATGCAATCATAAAATTAAAGACAACAGCAGCCATTCGTATACTTAGCTTAGCTCCTGCCACCGGTAGCTCCGTGTTGTGGTTCAGAGATAAGCGAAAGCCCCTGCGGTTTCGAGCTCCCCCCCACACCAGGAAAAGAGAAAGCTCAGCCAGTCCAGCCAGCCCCGGCCTCGGGCCACCTGATTTCTTGACCCTTTCAGGGTGCACTGCTGCCTCCAGGGAGAGCGAGGCTGGGAGCCGTCTCTTACGCTTCTGCGTGTCTCTGCCTCTGCCTTTCATTAGGGTGCTCAACTCCGTTTCCACACCGAGGACCCCAAACGGACTAGAACAGCTTCATGGAAACACTTTATAGTCTTGGTCGACTCACCTGAGATCGGTTAGTCTAACTTTCCTCACCAACCCGTCCTGGCCCAACGGTCTAGAGTCAGTGACTCTGGCGTAAGTCTCCAATGCGCTGGGGAACACTTGTAGCCACCGTCTCAGGAAAGGTGCCCACCCCTACATAAACCATCTATTGACCTTGTCTAGCACCCTTTATAGGAAAAGAAATCCTAATACTGTCTATGAAGTTGTGCATTATGGCCTACTTCTCATTCTTAAAGAAAGCAGAATAGTGTATCTTAGACCTTTTTATAAAAACCTTTTATATATACGAACAGCATTAGCTCTCTCTTTATCCTTCTCCTAGTTGCCTGAACAATCTCATCCGTTCACTAGTTCTGTGGTTTCTTCAGGAAGTCTTCACTGAGTGCCTAGTGATGTGTCAGACTGGGCTTACTGCTGGGGACAGGGACACAAAAGGGTCCAAAGACGCCCAATCCGATGAGAGGACAAACTACCAAACGAACTGTCAGCAGGGCAATGGCTCTCGACCCCGGCTCACAATTACTGCCGGAGGATTGTAGTTAGGCAGTCTGTGGAGGTCCCAAAGCATCTCTTTCTTTTTAATTTTTACATTAAAAAAATGTAAAACACAACAGAAAAGGAGACAGAACCGAGCAGTCATCGCATTCACTTTTTAAAAGCCGGAAGTAGTTCTGGGGCGCAGGGTGGCTGTGTGCAGCATACTGACCGGCAGCGGGTGGTGAGTGGGCCCCCGAGCGGGTGCAGAGGACGGGCGGCCACGTGAGGAGACGGGACGAGGGAGGGAGGAGCCTCCCAGAGGACAGGACTCACCCGGCCTTTAATAACGGAGTTCCCAGCCCTTTCCTCCGCCACAGAGACTTCCAATGGGGAAAAAGGGGCCCAGCGTGTTTCACTGCTCCAGCCCTTCCCCCTGGCTATCCTCTTCCCGGCGTGGCTGGGATTCCTCGTGCAGAGGGGCCCACGGCTCTCCCTCGCCCCTACACCAGGGACCTCAAAAGACAAGCAAAGAGGGGTGTCTCACAGAAGGTTGGACGCAACATGCATTCTGTAATTCTCCTTCTAAACTGTGTCCTGCACCAATCCCCATACAAGCACTCAGCGAGACCGGCAGGTCACTTTCATCCCACAGTTTGCTGCTCGATAACGTTCCTTACCTTATAATTGAAGAGCATAAGGTAAAGAACAGCTTTTCCTGTTTGGAAGGGCCATGCCAAAAACATCACCTTGTGAGATGAAGTATGTCAGAATTCAAGGCAACCCATAATTAAGAGTGTTATCAAACAAATATCCGTAGAAACTATGGCTTAGAACGCTGGTGTGTGTGTGTGTGTGTGTGTGTGTGTGTGTGTGTGTCTGTCCCGGTGATGTCTGAATGCCACCTGTAAGAGTAAAGACAAATGCAGGCCTTAACTGGTGCTATGAAGACATGCCACAGTGGAGACACTCAGTAGGTCCACAGAAAAGGGACCAGGGTATCCTCTAAGAGTGCGGGAGATACCTGTTCCAGTCCACATCGCCAACGCCTCTAGACAGACCTGAAGCACCAGCACATCTCAGTCACACACCTCATAAGAGGACAAGCGAGCTGGCTAAACAGCTGTGAAGGTTTCTTAACTTCTGGTATTCTCTCCCACTAATTTGTAAAAATAGAAAAGTACCCTGTAGGCTCAATATATACTTGATGACTAAATTTTATAAACCATTCTGAAAGTTTAGGTCATGAAACAAAATTATATTTCGTATACTAGAGATACTACTTCTGTATTTTGCCAGAATGTTTTAACTCACTGTGCGGCTATATGGCATTGAAATACTAAATACCTCACTCACACTGTAACCTCACTATGCCAAAGAAAACTTTCTTTAAAATCTTTTTGGATCTTTGTCACTTATGGTGTGACTGTGGCCAAGTTAGTGAATCTCTGTGTGTCTTGATGGCTTTATTCTCCAAATGGGGATAACATTACAACATTACTATGATGAGTTAACAAGATTAGCAAGTTCACAAGAGCAGATGCTCAATAAATTCTGGAGTTTTGATGTTGTTCACTGACAAACATTTCCCAGCTTTAAAATGCATTATGGATCGATAATGCATAATGGTGACAAGGCGGAGTGGGAACGGCTGCAAACCAGACAGGCGCATGAATCAGTCCAGGACAAGCCCTTCCGTCTGCGCCTGACCGCCCTCAGCCAGGGCGCTGGTGGCGGGACGCTCCATCGCCCCACAGAGCAGGCCAACGGCAGCCTGCGCCCCAGGATACATGCTCTGCCTCTGAGTCTGTCTCCTCCCAGATTCTTCACTACACTGGTCATTTAGATTAATGTCAATAAGTTAACCACATACTGGGAAGAAAGTTGCTATGCAAATGAAGTTGAGTGCTTCAGGAAGATTCAGTAACGGCAGATGCTACACAAAACTGCCTGCAAATCAGGTCTGAAACAAGGGAAAAAACTGAGGGGGGGGGGCTTGTAAAAATCTCAGTTGTTATGCCTGAGAAGAGGGGCTAGAAGGGGGCTTTTGACTTATTCTATTACATATGTCTGCATTGCTCAATTTTGTTTTTAACAATGAACATGTATTATAGTAATTTTAAAAATACCTTGTAAACCTCAAGTCCCCTAAACAGAGGAATAGCCAAATAAATTATAGGACTCTCACAGGATAGAATATAGTGTGGTCCTTAAATCACGTTCACAATAAATGAGAAAATGTCTGTGCTGCACTTTTTCTACCGCACACATTACTATAACAGACCTACACTGTTTGTTTAAAATATTCAAGTATATATATTTTTGAAACCTGGTAGCTGCGATTTTGAAAGTCTTAAGTGAAAAGGAGCTGCTGTAATCAGCTTTATACTTCCTAAGGACATTGTGTATCTGCCCCAGGCCATCAGCGGAGAAAAATCAATGCAACCAGCTCAGACGTTCTGGAGACTCCCTAGATCTGCTCCTTCCCCCCCACCCCCGCTCCCGGATGCACGTATTTGCTCTCCTCGGGAATTCAATTAGCAGTAGAGCCTCCTCCTCTGTCAGTGACGGACCGGACCCAGCCTTTCCTGACCACCTGACGGTGTCAGACGGGCCTGTGATCCCGACTTGCTAGTTAACGGAGAATTACTGCCCACTCCCATAAATGACTCCATATGCTTCTTGTCATAAACACAGTGGCAGCTCCTGACATCAATCTTTCCTGACCTTATTGATTAGGACATTTAGAAATAATGAGACTTCACTGGTGGCAGAGTAATGCCTGAAAAAAGAAAAAATACTCCAATAAGGGCGTGCCTATTAACACAGCCAAATCTGTCTTCCGACTGCCCTTTTCCCAACCTAGACATTCACTAGAAACACACACGACAGAAACTCAATTTTGTGGTTCATGTGCTTGTTCTTAATATTTGCTGGTAACGTATTTTAAGTTTACAAATAAATTTTAAAACATTTACAAAGTCAGCTAACCAACTAGGACTGAGAGTTATAACATGAGTTGGAAAAGCTTAAGAGAGACCTTTATAGGACATACTGTGTGGTCACTTAACAAATAAATGTTAAAAACAGAATTCTCCAACTTATGATTATCTTATATT
Organism: Antrozous pallidus; assembly: GCA_027563665.1. Lineage (NCBI taxonomy): Eukaryota > Metazoa > Chordata > Mammalia > Chiroptera > Vespertilionidae > Antrozous > Antrozous pallidus. The sequence goes on along the minus strand of CM050530.1, from coordinate 11,476,586 downwards.
TATATTAAATATGTTTAATTATAAACAAATAAAAATAGATTTTTCACTATCTTGCTACCCTGTAAGTATATAGTTTATACCTGGGTTTTTCTGAGAGTGGTTGTAGAATAAAACTATTTTGGAAAAGTCTGAACATTCTAGAAGAGAGAAGCTTTAAAAACTGCTTCACTCATCTGAGTATCTCCTGCTTACAGGATCTGCACATATGACATGTTTGAAGCAAAACATCACATAATTTTAGAGGTGGCCAGGGCCCTAAAGACATTCTAATTCAATCTACTTCTTTTTTAAAAATATATTTTATTGATGTTTTTTTACAGAAGGGAAGGGAGAGGGATTGAGAGTTAGAAACATCGATGAGAGAGAAACATCCATCAGCTGCCTCCTGCACACCCCCCACTGGGGATGTGCTCGCAACCAAGGTACATGCCCTTGACCGGAATCAAACCTGGGACTTTCAGTCTGAAGGCTGACCTCCATCCACTGAGCCACACCGGTCTCGGCGCCATCCACTCCTTGCATTCTACAGAAATCACAGTCTAGGGGAGCGGCCGGCCTAGGAAGACGCCCAGACAGAGCCCTGAGTAGGGTCTGGAACTCACCTGACATGTTTCACAATTTTCCAAAGAGTGAGAGGGGGAGGCAGAGCTTATCTGGTTAAAGATAAAGAATTTCACTTTTTAAAAAACCCTCTATCTGCTGAAACAGGTTTGGCTCAGTGGACAGAGCATCGGCCTGCAGACTGAAGGGTCCCAGGTTCGATTCCAGTCAAGGGCATGTACCTTGGTTGCGGGCACATCCCCAGTAGGGAGTGTGCAGGAGGCAGCTGATGGATGTTTCTGACTTTCTATCCCTCTCCCTTCCTCTCTGTAAAAAATCAATAAAATGTATTTTTAAAAAAATAAAAGTAATTAAAAACCCTCTATCTAAGTTTCTAAGACAGAGTTAGGACACGGCCACGTTTTATTTAAGAGGCGGGCTCACAGACAAGGATCACGCCCTCTGCACGTGTGGGGAGGTACTCAATAAAAACAGGCATTTTCCTGGGAGAATGAATCTGCCTCTGGGTGTGTAACACCCAAACTTCACAGACCACATCCAACTCAAAATAAAACGTTTTTTTTAGTTGACAGGTACACAGAAACATTTATGTACACACTAAACTCGGCGCATTTTAACTACAATAATATGCAAGTTGAATTACACTCTAAACAGTGTAAACAAAATGATCGCATCATTATGTGTCTATTACTTTTTTTAAAAATATATTTTATTGATTTTTTACAGAGAAGAAGGGAAAGGGAAAGAGATTTAGAAACACCGATGAGAGAGAAACATCCATCAGCTGCCTCCTGCACACCCCCTACTGGCGATGTGCCTGCAACCAAGGCACATGCCCTTGACCGGAATCGAACCTGGGGCCCTTCAGTCCGCAGGCTGACGCTCTATTCACTAAGTCAAACCAGGTTCGGCTCTATTACTTTTAAAATAACGTTTTACAGGAACCATAAGAGGACCACACTAAGGCACATCATAATTAGAATGCCAAGAGCAAAAGATAAAGAGAGAATATTAAAAGCAGCAAGAGAAAAACAGTTACCTATAAGGGAGCACCCATACGATTGTCAGCAGATTTCTCAACAGAAACGATGCAGGCCAGAAATATTCAAAGTGATAAATAGCAAGAATCTACAACCAAGATTATTCTACCCAGCAAAGCTATCATTCAGAATTGAAGGTCAGATAAAGAGCTTCACAGACAAGAAAAAGCTAAAAGAAAGATAAGAAAAAGCTAAAACCAATATTATATGAAATGCTGAAAGATATTCTTTAAGAAGAGGAAAAAGAAAAAGGTAAAAATAAAAATTATGAACAACAAATACACATCTATCAACAAATTAATCTAAAAATCAAGTGAATAAAAATCTGATGAACAGGATAAACTGGTGAATATAAGAGAATCAGGCGCACAGAGAGGGAATGGACGGACAATTCTTGGGGAGAAAAGGGGCGTGGGAGGTGCAGCAAGAGACTGGACAAAAATCATGCACCTATGGGAGAGGACAGTGGGGAGGAGGTTAGGGCAGAGGGTGGGATGGGTACCGGGTGGTGGGGAGCTACAGGGGAGAAAAAGGGGGGAACAATGTAATTAATAAACTGAACAATAAAGATTAAAATATTTTTTAAAAATAAAATAGTGTTTTTACTGTGTTTCTGCGGCTTAGAAGACTGGTTTGAGATGGACAGGAAATGTGTTTTCCTCGTTTACATGGGAAGCAGCTCCATGAGCACCCCCCTCAAGGGCCCAGCGCCTCCGTCTCCGAGGGGCTCCCGGCGGACGGTGCGCGCACTTGGGCCCAGCACCCCGGTAAGCACCGTGGACTGACTCACCAGCCGCTTTAAGGAAACAACTAGGAACCGGAGAATGTGTTAAGGAGGATGACATAAGAAGTCCTCAGGACTGAACGTTGCCCGTTTCCTCCCAACCCAAGAACTCCAGCGGAAAGTAAGGGAAGGGACATGAAACTGCGAGGGCCGGTGAGCGGGCGGGGGGGTGCCTGGCGGGACCTGAGCCAAAGGACCCGAACATTGGGCTGGGCAGCTGTCGGGGGTTCCCGCTGTCCTTTAAGGTAGGGCGTGTGGCACACGGCCACCCACCTCACTTCCCACCGTGGGGGTCCCCGGGGAACGGTGTGGGAAGGCGTCTGCCTCTCTGCCTTCCACAGGATCTGCTGGACTTTTCCACCGTGAGAACCCCAGAGCAGCTCTGCCCGGCTACCACATGTCACATGACACGACACCTCTGAACTCATTTCACATCATGAACGCAGCCAGCTGTGTGGATTGCGTATTGAGGTCCAGAGATCCACAGCTGAATCTCTATTAAATCTGCAGGATCCTAAAAACTCAGGAAAGGCAACTGGAGAAATGCCATGTCCGATCCTCCGCTCACACGGTTTACTTATGGGAGGAGCACACACGTCTCGTGTGTCTGGTCGCCCACAGAACACGTCTGGGACGCTGGGACGACTCAAGCTTAAAGGTGATGCTGATAACTGCAGAGTGATGAGAAGGGTCCTATCGTGCTCACTCGGTCCGAATTAAAACCATGGCAAGAGTGAAAATAATGCTTGTGCATGTACATGGACACTCAGAGACTCTTATTTGAAATAATTAAACATTTCTGCAAGGGAGGGACCTTTGGAGAACGCACTGTTTGATTTTTGCTTAAAGTTCTAAATGTGTATTATTGTGAAATACAAACAGAAAAGTCAGAAAAAATAGAAAACGATGAAGTGCTATTTAAAGAATAACAACTTGAACCCTACAACTGCCGTCTGATGAAGAAAGGCTACAAGCAATCAAGGGGCCATCTCTGAACAGTCATCTTCCTGAGAAGCATTTATTTTTTAAATCTTTATTGTTCAGTTTATTAATTACATTGTTTCCCTTTTTCCCCCCTATATCTCCCCTCCACCCTGTACCCATCCCACCCTCCGCCCTCATCTCCCCGCCACTGTCCTCTCCCATAGGTGCATGATTTTTGTCCAGTCACTTGCTGCACCTCCCACACCCTTTTTCTCCCCAAGAATTGTCAGTCCATTCCCTCTCTATGTCCGGGATTCTGTAACATTCACCAGTTTATCCTGTTCATCAGATTATTAATTCACTTGATTTTTAGGTTCATTTGTTGATAGATGTGTATTTGTTGTTCATAATTTTATTTTTACCTTTTTCTTCTTCCTCTTCTTATACAATATCTTTCAGCAATTCATATAATATTGGTTTGGTGGTGATGAATTCTTTTAGCTTTTTCTTATCTACGAAGCACTTTATCTGACCTTCAATTCTGAATGATAGCTCTGCTGGGTAGAATAATCTTGGTTGTAGATTCTTGCCATTCATCACTTTGAGTATTCTTGCCACTCCCGTCTGGCCTGCATCATTTGAGAAATCCGCTGACAATTGTATGGGTGCTCCCTTATAGGTAACTGTTTTTCTCTTGCTGCTTTTAATATTCTCTTTTTATATTTTGCCCTTGGCATTTTAATTATGATGTGTCTTGGTATGGTCCTCTTTAGATTCCTATATTTTGGGGTTCTGTGCACTTCTTGGGCTTTTAAGTCAATTTCTTTCACCAGGTGGGGGAAGTTTTCACTCACTATTTCTTCAAGTAGGTTTTCATTATCTTGCTCTCTCTCTTTTTCTGGCACCCCTATAATTCGGATGTCGGTATGCTTGAGGTTGTCCCAGAGGCCCCTTACACTATCTTCAATTTTTTGGATTCTTTTTGCTTCTTGCTTTTCCAGCTGAGTGGATTTTGCTTCTTTGTATTTCAAATCTTTGACTTGGTTCTTGCAGTTATCTGGACTGTTTTTAGGTCTTTGTATAATATTTTTTATTTCAGTCAGTGTATGCTTAATTTATAGTTGGTCCTTTTTCATATCCTCGTAGGTCTTGTTCATTTCCTTTTCCAGCAGCCTCTTGAAAAGCCTTATAACCATGGTTTTGAACTCTATGTCCAGTCGTTTTTTTCCCTCCATTTCTTTCACATCTTATTTATTTCCATTTCTCTGCATTGTGGCTGCTTTCCTGAGTTGGTCTATTAGTTTTGTGTGGTAGATGTCCTCTAAAGGACAGCGGCTCAGCCTCCCCAGTTACCTGAGGTGGATACTCTTGCTGCAGCCCTTTATGGGTTGTACAGTATTGTTGGAGTTAAGCCCAGCTTATTGTTATTAGCACTAAGAGGGTTTGACCTCCAGGCCACTTGATTGTGAGGGTAAGCTGTGTTTAGATTGGATGGGCGGAGCCTTCCAGCTGAGCAGGTAGCGTCAGCTCCGCCCTATGCGGCACCAGGGTCTCTGTGCCGGTGGTAACGGCTGCACGCGCCTCTGAGAGAAAGCTGCCGCCGATCTCCACCCTCTGCCGGACAACTCAGCCTCTCCCCAAATGAGTCTGCACCCCCAAAGTCTCGCTCAGGGTTGCAACACAAATGTAGTCCAGTGGTCTCCCGAACGAGGGAGCAAGTCACTTCTGTTCCCAAGTTTGCGCGCAAACTGCTGATCCCAAGTTTACGCGCACTCTCCACAAGCTCGCCCTCTCCACAAGCTCGCAGACCTCTACCACACCAGGCTTCAGCATGCTTTCCCACTGTCCAGTTTCACCCCGTATGAGTGTGGGGTCCCTGGATCTCGCCTGGAACTGGGGTATCAGTGCAGTGGGACGCCTTTGCCCTCCCCGTTGGAGAAAGCCAGCCGGGTTTGCAGCCGCCTGCCCTCTCCGTTGGTGTGCACGCACACGGCTCCAAACCTCTGTCTCCACGCGTATCTTCAACGCTGTGCTCCGCCGCTCCTCTGAGTTACAATGCCCTGTCTTTACTTTTATTTGTGGAGTTTTCACTCAGCCAGCTTTCCGGTGATTCTGGATGATGTTTGTTCTGTCGTTAAGTTGTAGTTTTGGAATTGTTGTGTGGGGCAGCAAGGTAGGTGTTTACCTATGCCGCCATCTTGGTTCTTCTCCTGAGAAGCATGTCTGTATCTTCTCCATAGTTTTATTGTCTAAGACAACAGGGCACTTTTGCCTGTTCCTAAAATTTGTATAACTGGACCTATCACGGTACGTAGGTATGTCTGCCTTTTTAAGTGTGGTCTGCTCACGTAACACTGTCAGACACATGCACACTGTCAGCAGGCAGCAGTTCACGTGCTCTCTGTTGAGTGACGCTCCCTTTATGGACACGCCACGACTCACATGTTTGGTGCTGGTGGGCGCTCGGGCTGTTTTCCGTGTTTGGTCGTTACGAACGGCGGCTGGTACACGTCTGTGTACACGTCTCCTGGTGGCTCCTCTGACTGCAGCGGTCGCCAGCGGGGGTCCGTGAGGTCCAAGAGGCTGGCGACGCCGGTTTCAGGAAACGCTTTCTCACGGGCAGCACCAGCCACTCTGGTCACACAGTGTGCCAGGGTCCCCTGCTGGGGTCTCAGCCAGTGCTGGGCCTCAGACTTTCAGTTCCGCCCCCGGACAGGGAAAGCACAGTGTCACACTGAGTTTTTAAGTTCCGCCCCCCGGACAGGGAAAGCACAGTGTCACACTGAGTTTTTAAGCTCTGCCCCCGGACAGGGAAAGCACAGCGTCACACTGAGTTTTTAAGCTCTGCCCCCGGACAGGGAAAGCACAGTGTCACACTGAGTTTTTAAGTTCCGCCCCCGGACAGGGAAAGCACAGTGTCACACTGAGTTTTTAAGCTCTGCCCCCGGACAGGGAAAGCACAGTGTCACATTGAGTTTTTAAGCTCCGCCCCCCGGACAGGGAAAGCACAGTGTCACACTGAGTTTTTAAGTTCCGCCCCCGGACAGGGAAAGCACAGTGTCACACTGAGTTTTAAGCTCTGCCCCCAGACAGGGAAAGCACAGTGTCACACTGAGTTTTTTAAGCTCTGCCCCCCGGACAGGGAAAGCACAGTGTCACACTGAGTTTTTAAGTTCTGCCCCCCGGACAGGGAAAGCACAGTGTCACACTGAGTTTTTAAGTTCCGCCCCCGGACAGGGAAAGCACAGTGTCACACTGAGTTTTTAAGCTCCGCCCCCGGACAGGGAAAGCACAGTGTCACACTGAGTTTTTAAGCTCTGTCCCCGGACAGGGAAAGCACAGTGTCACACTGAGTTTTTAAGTTCCGCCCCCGGACAGGGAAAGCACAGTGTCACACTGAGTTTTTAAGCTCTGCCCCCCGGACAGGGAAAGCACAGTGTCACACTGAGTTTTTAAGCTCCGCCCCCCAGACAGGGAAAGCACAGTGTCACACTGAGTTTTTAAGTTCCGCCCCCGGACAGGGAAAGCACAGTGTCACACTGAGTTTTTAAGTTCCGCCCCCGGACAGGGAAAGCACAGTGTCACACTGAGTTTTTAAGTTCCGCCCCCGGACAGGGAAAGCACAGTGTCACACTGAGTTTTTAAGCTCTGCCCCCGGACAGGGAAAGCACAGCGTCACACTGAGTTTTTAAGTTCGCCCCCCGGACAGGGAAAGCACAGTGTCACACTGAGTTTTTAAGCTCTGCCCCCCGGACAGGGAAAGCACAGTGTCACACTGAGTTTTTAAGCTCTGCCCCCGGACAGGGAAAGCACAGTGTCACACTGAGTTTTTAAGTTCCGCCCCCGGACAGGGAAAGCACAGTGTCACACTGAGTTTTTAAGCTCTGCCCCCGGACAGGGAAAGCACAGTGTCACACTGAGTTTTTAAGTTCCGCCCCCGGACAGGGAAAGCACAGTGTCACATTTTAAGCTCTGCCCCCGGACAGGGAAAGCCACAGTGTCACACTGAGTTTTTAAGTTCCGCCCCCGGACAGGAAAGCACAGTGTCACACTGAGTTTTTAAGCTCTGCCCCCCAGACAGGGAAAGCACAGTGTCACACTGAGTTTTTAAGCTCTGCCCCCCGGACAGGGAAAGCACAGTGTCACACTGAGTTTTTAAGTTCCGCCCCCGGACAGGGAAAGCACAGTGTCACACTGAGTTTTTAAGTTCCGCCCCCGGACAGGGAAAGCACAGTGTCACACTGAGTTTTTAAGCTCTGTCCCCGGACAGGGAAAGCACAGTGTCACACTGAGTTTTTAAGCTCTGCCCCCCGGACAGGGAAAGCACAGTGTCACACTGAGTTTTTAAGTTCCGCCCCCCGGACAGGGAAAGCACAGTGTCACACTGAGTTTTTAAGTTCCGCCCCCGGACAGGGAAAGCACAGTGTCACACTGAGTTTTTAAGTTCCGCCCCCCGGACAGGGAAAGCACAGTGTCACACTGAGTTTTTAAGCTCTGCCCCCGGACAGGGAAAGCACAGCGTCACACTGAGTTTTTAAGTTCGCCCCCCAGACAGGGAAAGCACAGTGTCACACTGAGTTTTTAAGCTCTGCCCCCCGGACAGGGAAGCACAGTGTCACACTGAGTTTTTAAGTTCCGCCCCCCAGACAGGGAAAGCACAGTGTCACACTGAGTTTTTAAGCTCCTGCCCCCGGACAGGGAAAGCACAGTGTCACACTGAGTTTTTAAGTTCGCCCCCAGACAGGGAAAGCACAGTGTCACACTGAGTTTTTAAGCTCTGCCCCCCGGACAGGGAAAGCACAGTGTCACACTGAGTTTTTAAGCTTCTGCCCCCGGACAGGGAAAGCACAGTGTCACACGAGTTTTTAAGCTCTGCCCCCCAGGACAGGGAAAGCACAGTGTCACACTGAGTTTTTAAGTTCCGCCCCCGGACAGGGAAAGCACAGTGTCACACTGAGTTTTTAAGCTCTGCCCCCGGACAGGGAAAGCACAGCGTCACACTGAGTTTTTACTTTGAATTTTTTTCTGATGCTTAAACAGATTCTCTTTGCATCTATTTATTGGCTACTTGGATCTTTTCTTTTGGAATACCATTTTCCTAATGGATTGCTTCCCCCTGTTCCCCCCCCCCCCCCATTAAATTGTAGGTGTTCCTTCTGTACTCTGGACACCACTTCTTCCTGGGTTTATATGATTTTCTCCGTATCTTTTAATAAATACAAATTACTATTTTTATGCAAATTTATCAACATTTTCCTTATGGTTCATGTCTTTTGTGTCCCTTTTTTGTCCAGACAAAACTTCAAAGTCAAGATATTTTTTTATGTTATCTTCTTTTTTTTAATTAACTCAAAATATATTAAAGATCTAACATAAGCATCAAAGCTATAAAACTCCCAGAAGAAAACACAAGGGGGAAGCTTCATGACATGGCACGTGGCGGTGACTTCCGGGCTGGGACACCCAGAGCACAAGCATGAAGACCACAGACAGACACCTGAGGCCACGGCAAACTTAACCCTTTCGGGCAGCAAAGGCCTCCGTTACCGTCTGACGTCTGTGTTCTCCTTTCACACACAGGTCGTCCGGGAATTAATTCTGTTCTGTTCGTCTTTTTCCTGTCTTTGTACCTAAATTACCGCAGCTTTCCACTAAGTTTGTGTCGGCAGAGCAAATCCTCATGACACAGCTGTATGTTTTCTGCTACAAAACTGAAGGTCTCTATCGAGAGGGTGCCATTTAAAGTAATTCCACTGTTTATGCGGAGGAAAACAGGACTGAGGAAACCATGGCCTAAGGAAGATTTCTGTTACTGAGGGTTCAATGAAAACAACGGGAAACAGTCAGCTTCATCAAACGCAGAAGGAAAGCGGCCATCAGCAGAAGGCTGGCTTTGGGAACCAGGGAAACGCACACCCGGCCTCTGCCGTGGCCCGGGGAGAGCCACGAGACGGGCGAGACGGCGGGCGACATACCTCCTTCTCCAGGATCCTGGCGACCTCCCCGAGGGTCCGGTCCAGAGCGGAGACCTTGTTGTTGGCCCACGGCCCGCTGTCCTGGGCCTGCAGCTGCTTCAGGAGGTCCTTGGCCAGTCGCTGCAGCCTTCAACACACAACGAGAGGGAAGAAACGCGTGAACGGGCATGACGCCATCAACAACACACAGCGAGAGGGAAGGAACGCGTGGACGGGCATGACGCCATCAACAACACACAGCGAGAGGGAAGGAACGCGTGAACGGGCATGACGCCATCAACAACACACAGCGAGAGGGAAGGAACGCGTGAACGGGCATGACGCCATCAACAACACACAGCGAGAGGGAAGGAACGCGTGAACGGGCATGACGCCATCAACAACACACAGCGAGAGGGAAGAACGGCGTGAACGGGCATGACGCCATCAACAACACACAGCGAGAGGAAGAAACGCGTGGACGGGCATGACGCCATCAACAACACACAGCGAGAGGGAAAGAACGTGTGAACAGGCATGACGCCATCAGGAGTGAGACTACAGGATCTCATTTTTCTAAACTTTCTGAAACAAGATACTCCCATTACTGTATTAGAAACTGCTTCCAAGAGCGCCTGGGGGAGAAATACGAGAAACCACGCCCAGGGCTGGTCAGCTTTCTATCCACTGCCAACAACGCAGTCCTCGAGCCCCACAGAGGTGGGGAGGTGGGGACAGCGTCTACGCACAGGGCTGGCTGTCACCACCGGAGAAAATCAAACGGGACAGAACTGGAGGTGCCGAGAGATGAGTCCGAGGGCAGAGAGCGTGAGCGGAACAACCTTTTTGTCGTTAATCCTCACCCGAGGATATTTTCCCATTGCTTTTTAGAAAAAGTAGGGGGTGGGGATTGTGGGAGAAAATAGGGATGTGAAAAAGACACATGAATACACCGACTGGTGCCTCCGGCATATGCCCCACCTGGGGGCAGGGAGCGACCTCAATGAGACCCTGGTGCATGGCCGACGCTCCAACCACTGACCCACACAGGCCAGGTCAATTTTTCATACTTTTACTTAAATCTTTAGGCTGGCTTGGACATTGTTATTAGCATCGTAAGCTCTCGCTGTCAAACTCCCCAGGGTCCAATTTACAAGCAATTTGGGATTGCCTGCTGACTGCTAATGTCATTGACTTAGACAACCAAACAATTATCTGCATTTCCCCAGGAACTACTACACGTCACCCAGATCCTGGGCTTCGTGGTGGGGGGCCGCTATCCTATTCTGGGGCCCCTGCGCCCCCTGTTCTCTGTGAGCGCCTTTCCCTCCGCCCACTGGCTTCGGCGTCGCCCCGGCGGACACTCCCTGGGCCCTCGCCCGTCTCTCCAGGGTCCGCACTCACAGGCCCCGCTGGCTGGCCTTCACCTGTATCTGTGACGGGTTCCAGAGGCCCTCGTTTTGTTTATTTTTAATATATATATTTCTTTATTGATCTCAGAGAGGACGGGAGAACAAGAGATAGAAACATCCATGAGAAGAGAGAATCACTGATCAGCTGCCTCCTGCATGCCCCCCACTGGGGACTGAACCCGAAATCTAGGCATGTGCCCTTGGCCAGAATCGAACCTGGTACCCTTCAGTCCTCAGGCCAAAGCTCTATCCACTGAGCCACACTGGCCAGGGCTGTAACCATGTTCCTGTAAACATGCCCCCTTCCCTCTCGTTGTGCTGTTACTCCTCACACCGCCCAGCAGTGACCCTCACGGGTCTCTCTCACTGGGGCCAGCACCGTGGTCAGGGCCAGCACCGTTAACCCTTCCAGCTGGATGGTGACCACCTGCCAGTCTTTTCCCCCCTGAGCAGCAGGCTGGTCTGACTGGGATGCGGATCTTACCCCACCTGTCAGGCTGCCCTGCCCATTCTCCACAAAGACTTGCTTCACACACTCCCCAATCTCTTCCAAACCCCCTTTCTACGCTCCCTCTTGCTTTCGTCAGATCTTACATTTCACAGAGCAATGGAAGCTCTTGCCACGAACAAAACCCTCTTTCCTCCACACATCTTCAAGCGTCTCTGCGTGTCACTCACACTCTCCTGTTACAGCTGAGGGGACGACCTTCCCGTGGGGGCTGATGCACCCCAGTCCACACACTGCGCTCCTCCGGGATCTGCACCCCCTCTTCTTTCTGCTTCAGTGTCTCTGCAAATGCTCCCACCTCCTCCTCCTCCAGAAGAGTCCTCCTCGTCCCTTATCAGCATCAGCAGTTCTCTGAGCTGCCTGGCCCTGACCCCTCATGACATGTGTCTCCCACGAGCTTTACAACAGAGCCTGTGGGGGGGGGGGGGGGGTGTGGACGGTCCCCATCTGGACTGTCCGACATGGTGGCTGCTGAGCCCCTGAAACAGTCGGTGTGCCTGAGGAACGGAAATGTAAGCCGCCCTAAATGCTAATCCTATCTAATAAAAGAGGAATACGCAGATTGACCGTCACTCCAACACACAAGAGGGTTGCCCCCACGTGGTCAAAGTCCCGCTCCCATGTGGACACAAGATGGCCACCACAGATGGCCAGCAGGGGAGGGCCGTTGGGAGCCAGCAGTCCTGGATTGTGACAGGGACGTCCGACTGCCCGTTTAGGCCTGATCCCTCGAGGGCTCCCAGACTGGAGAAGGTGCAGGCCGGGCTGAGACAGCCCCTGCCCCGCGTGCGAATCTTGTGCACCGGGCCTCTAGTGTTGAAATACAGACGGCACGTGGGGCTGGAGTGTCCCGCTGGACGGAGCAGAAGGTGGGAGGGACTCCGGGAGAGGGTCCTGCCTCCTGCTCGCTGCACAGCCTCAGTCCAAAACGCCGCCTCAACACAGGGCCCTCGGCCCGCCTTCAGTCCAGCCCGAGAACGCGTCTGCCCACATTCCTCATTCCCCCCCTCCATATGCAAAACCTGACTTAATCCCCCAGAACACCGTCCCTTAGTATTATCCCTGTTTGAAAAAGGAGGACACTACGGCTCCAGCAAATCAAGTGACTTCTCGGAACTGGTAGAGGGAAGTGTTGCTGGGACAGAAATCCAGGCATTCGATCGTAATATGCCAGGTCTTATCTCTATACCACATAAGTTAGTTCAAAAAAGGACATTTATTCTCAAACTAGTAATATCCTAGAATACAAGTTCATCTATAGCTGTGTTTATGTAAAAACTTAAAATTTCTCAAAAAATGCAACAGCAAATGCAGCTAAAAAAAGACACTGGTGAGTTCCAGTTTAAACCTACGCTGCCGTGTGAAGTGCCTTTGGAATGTGAACCACGACCACAACTCCAAAGTCAGAAGGGCTGTGCCCGAACCCGCCCCAGCGCAGACCGCGTGTGTCCGCAGGGGCGGTCGCGTAACTGCTCCGAATCTCTCTCCTCGTCTTAAAAGCAGAGGGGACTCACATGTATCTATTTCCCGAGCTTTCGAAGATCACAGGTAAACAATGCAACATACTGAAACTCACTGCAGTGGACAGTCAGTAAATGCCCAACTGTCATTACTATTCATGGACAGAAAGTTCTCAATCTGACAAAAGGGGGAAACAACAGTAAGAGCAACATTCCTTTTCCCTCTAACTGGATACGGCTGGAGTCCCATCAGTTACAGCCCCCATCATGGGAGGACACTGACAGGGAACTGCGCTGTGTGACAGACAAGGGGCCCCCCGGCCTCTGGCTGAACGACGCCTGCAGACCAGGTAACGAAATCCCAGCAGCGACGAATGCCCTGAACGCGCGGCTTTCTCACGGGGACGCCCACATTCCCCCAACCAGCGCGCGAGGTGCAGGCCGTTGACGCACAGAGCAGAGGCTGTGTTTCACCCGAGGCAAAGCCGACCTGGGACTCGCGGGGCCCGCCTGCGGGGAGGAAGCCCAATCGAGGGGCCGCCGCAGTCACAGGAGCTGACTCTGCTCCACCCGCCTCCACGAAAGCACCCAAATAACCTGCCCCTCTCGGGAACAAAGCCTCGGATTGTGACTCAGGCCATCAGTAGCCACAGACTGTGGCAGTAGCAGGCTGTACCCCGCGCCGGGCAGGAACAGGAGCCGTGTAGTGTGTTTAGCACAGAAACCCTGTCCGGATCACTTCTGGCAGACGATTCTTCCAACACAGGAGCGGAGGCGCCGGGACTCCTGGGATAAGACAGAAGTGTCGGTCGGTGAATGGTTTTGTGGAGAAAGCTTATACGGTCAGACACTTTCCTCTTGAAACTTGAACAAATTCCGACAATTTCCAGGTCACCTCTGTCCGTGGTGACCGTGAGGTGCAGGAGTCTCTGGAAGGAAGCCTGATGTGACCCCAGCGAGATCGGGGAGTTTGGGGGTCGCTGGGAAGATCTGCCGGGTAAGAGGAGACGGGGTCCGCTCTGGCGTGTGGAGAGAAAGACAACACGGTATCTTTTCTTTCCCACCTTCTCCACTGGAAAGGCACATGGTCTTGCTGAAACCAGTTTGGCTCGATGGAAGGAGTGTCGCCCTGGGTCTGAGGGGTCCTGGGTTCGATTCAGGTCAAGGGCACGTACCCTGGTTGCGGGCACATCCCCAGTAGGTGTGCAGGAGGCAGCTGATGGATGTTTCTCTCTCATCGATGTTTCTAACTCTCCCTCCCCCTTCCTCTCTGTAAAAGACCAACAGAATATATTTTTTTAAAAATCTCTTCCCCTCAGTATGTATTATTACTTATGTTCCAACAAAAACCTGTTTTAACTACATATCTGTTAGCCTGGTCCTACTTCATTCTCCTTCAAAAAAATTTTTTTTGTAGAAATTATCATTTATTTTTCCATATGTTCTTTTTCCAAAAAAGTCATCTTTATTGTAAAAAGCATTACATATGTCCCCCTTTTCCCCTTGACCCCCCCTCAACCCCACCCTTTGCCCCCTCAGGCCTTCACAGATTCTGCCTCTATTTTTTAAAAGGCTGTTATGTAACTGGAATCACACTCCATGTGTAGGAAAACTTAGAATTTACTGTACTGAGACTTCCACCCAAGAGTGTAATCCATATTTCTATTTTTACAGTCTTCTTTACACCCCGATAGCATGTTAAAGTTTTATTTCTATACGGCTTCAGACATGTCTTGCTGCGTATACTCTTTAATAGTCTATTTTTACATTGCTATTGTAAATAGTCTATTTAATAGTCTATTTTTACACTGCTATTGTAGATGATGCGTCTGCTCCCCGGCTGGTCACCAGGAGAAAAGCCACTGGTGTCACGTCCCGGCTGTGTTGCTGCGGGGCCTCCGGCGAGTGGCCGGCCCTCTAAAGGCTTCGTTCCCTGACAGACAGCCCTGAGCTGCGGTGAGGAGCGAGTGGTCCTCACAGGTCCAGAGCCTGGTTTGCCAAAGCCGGTGTGGCTCAGTGGATAGAGCGTCGGCCTTCGGACTGAAAGGTCCTGGGTTTGATTCCATTCAAGGGCATGTATCTTGGCTGCAGGCACATCCCCAGTGGGGGGCGTGCAGGAGGCAGCTGATGGATGTTTCTCTCTCATCGATGTTTCTATCCCTCTCCCTTCCTCTCTGTAAAATATTAATAAAATATATTTTAAAAAAATAAAAAATAAAGAGCCTGGCATGAGGTAAGCGCTCAGTAAACATCGCCTCTGATCAATACTACCATACTCATTTGTCACCAGCCATTTCACTGACTGGATTCTCGTTTCTACTAGCTCTTCACTGCATCCTCGGGGGCTTTCAGATACACAGCATCATCGCAATCTCGGTAATTTTGTTCTCCTCTGTGAAAGTCTGTATTTCCTTTTAGAATGGCAGCGGCTGATAGTTCCGAAAAGTAACAGACAAAAGGGGTTATCTGACGGGTGTCTGATTTCTGAAAGGCGGTAACATTGCTATTCTGAATGTTACAGTTGCTACATCAAAACGCTACAGTGTATCTACCAGCCGTGTAATTACAGACAGAACACAGTCTGTGCATTTCAGTGTCTCCTGGCCCTCACAAACGCGTCTTGGATGTCACCATTTGGCACATTCTGCACGTTTCCCTGAGCACCAGGAAGCCTCCCCGGGCGAGTCCTAAGCCTCCAATTCGCAGGCCTTTCCTACGACCACAGCGACGCACCCCGTCATCAAGGAGAGACCCGTCCACCCCGCACCTCTGTGGGCGGCAGAGCAGAGCGCGGCTGTTGTGTCGTTACACACTCACCGAGAGGGAGGCTACACCTTCATCTATCCAAAGCGACCGTCACAGACTCCTGAAAGAGCCCCACCCCCCCACCCCCGACCCCCGGCCGGCAGGAGCCAGCTGTCTTGCAGAACCGGCTCTGTCCGAACCAGGGACGTTCGGGACAGAGCGAGGTGACTGGCTGCGGGCCTGTCCTAGGCACTGAGGACGGTCAGCAGCACAGAGCACCGCGGACCGCGCTGTGACAAGAGGTCCCACGTGTCCCCGGCCGCTGGCCACTGTGCGAGGAGAACACAGGTCTGGCCCAGACACAGCCGTGGCCACTGGCACAGGGGGACGGCCCAGACAGCCTCCGCCGCAGGCCGAGACTAAAGGAATGGAGAAGAAGACAGAGTGAGATACTCACTTTGCTTTATAAGGTGAGTCAGAGCCGTAATTCTTTGTTTCCATTAAACTTTCATATTCCTTGGCCCTGAAAGGACAAAAGCGTGATCAATGTGGGTTATTTTGCTGCTAATTTTTTATAACAAACAAACATCTTGGCTGTGTTTTTCCTCTTCCAAAACTAGTGACATTACTACATTAATTTTAACACTTTGATTTCCGAAACTGCTTCTTTAGAATACTATAAATGCTGTAAGAAAAAAACTTAAAAATACGTATTTCTTTATGGATAGAAAGCAGATTCATAAAAACACTACTGAATTTAAATATGCTAAAATCATGATTATCAACTTTGAAACCAGATGATCTGAGAGGAGGTGGTCTGACTGTGCTGTCACATCTCTGCCCCCAATGTCTCCAAAGACAGAGAGGCTTGACCCAGGGAACAGGGAGACACCGGTCTAGAATCGAACCCGGGACCCTGGAGTCCACAAGCCGGCTCTCTATCCACTGAGCCACACCCTTTCCTGCCCTTTGCTTCATCCAGCACCCCGAGGCTCCCGCAGTTGTGTAAAGGAGCGGAGACTTTCACTGACGACAACCTGAACCGGAAACCACAGGGACGCCCACCACTCACCACCTTCCAGACCGACTCCCTGTTCCGGGGTCAAGCTCCTCCGCCCCTAAGACATCTGGGCACAGAGGTGTGACAGCACAGCCAGACCACCTCCTCTCAGATCATCTGCTCAGGAGGCGTGGCCCCCAGTCCTAGGACAAGACTCATCCGTCTCCGTCACCGTCACGCCGGGCCACCGCTACCTGGGCCCCAGACATCCTTTGCAGCGATGACAAACTACGGGTCTGACAACTCACTCTCCATTTCCAGATATTTCTTGAACTTTTCCTTGTTGTGACAGGCACCCAAATTGATTAAGCCTGGCCGTGGGAGTTAGCACTCCAGCCAGCAGACCTCCTATTTGTTGATTGCTATTGATTTTCCTTAATACTTCATTTAAAAATCAATAGCCGGGGGGGAAAACAGGCCCGGTTCACACGCCCTGGACAGATGCTGAAGCCGGAGGAGGCACGGTCTGGCAGGGCGTCTGCATCAAATTATCACAAGAGCTCTTAGCAGGTGAAGGCATGGGCTGCAGATCGATAGGCAGTTTCTTTCTCAATCAAAGAAAGTGGCCATAAATCAGGCTCATCAGTGCTGTCTCGAGGTTTTCTTGAAGTAAACAACTTTAAACTTTTTGTGGGGGTTAGAGGGTCTTGCTTGGATTTACATGAAAAAGAATACATCACTAACAGTTTTTCTTTTGTTTTTAAGGATAGCTACAGTACCTGGAGTTCATGCGGGCTTTTATCTTTTTGGCTTTTTTTTTATTTCTCTGCCGCTCTTCTCCGTCTTCCAGAGGCTCTGGCGGAGCTGCGCTTTCGACCACAATGTCAGTAATGTACTTCTTCAAAGAGAGATGTTCCTGCAAAATAAATTAAACAATAAATATGACGACAAATAAAAAATAACACAGCATCGCTACAGGCTGACAGTGAGTATAAAAGATTACGTGGCTCCCGGGCCGGCGTGGCTCAGTGGTTTGAGCGTCAACCTACGAACTAGGAGGTTGGGGTTCGATTCCCAGTCAGGGCACAGGCCCAGGTTACAGGTTCCATCCCCAATGTGGGGTGTGCAGGAGGCAGCCAATCAACGGTTCCCTTTCATCACTGATGTTTCTCTCTTTTCTCCCTCTCCAAAATCAATAAAAACACATTAAAAAACAAAAACAGCTGTCATGTAATGGCGTCTAGAACTGACTTCAAAACGTTACTTGGGGAGCGGGGAGAGGTCTGTGGGAGGCGGGGCGCACACAGGTCACTGTCAGGCTCAGGGATGAGCAAGTACACAGGCTCGTCACACCGTTCTGTCCATTAGGGTGTGTCTTACATTTCCCAATACAACCAGTTTATTTTATTTTATTTTTTTAATATATTTTATTGATTTTTCACAGAGCGGAAGGGAGGGGGACAGAAAGTCAGAAACATCGTTGAGAAACATCGATCAGCTGCCTCTTGCACGCCCCCTACTGGGGATGTGCCCGCAGCCAAGGTACATGCCCTTGACCGGAATCGAACCCGGGACCCTTCAGTCCGCAGGCCGACGCTCTATTCACTGAGCCAAACCGGTCCCAGCGCCAATACAACCAGTTTAGAAAACATTCCTCTTGTACGAAAAAGTAACGTGCACATCTGAATCTTAAAACTCTGTCTGGCCTACCGAAGTAAGCGAAGTAACGCCACTCCTCTCGCGCGTCTACGCGCTGAGCCCAAGACGAAATGAACACGCGTGCGCACCGTGCAGGTGTGCGGGGGCGCTGCAGCTGTGGCTCTGCTGTAACGGGAGACCACCTCCTGCAGAAGAGCAGCACAACGCGCCTCATGGACCCAGCCCCTTCCTCACCTAGTCCTGTTACGTCTGATGCGATGGGAAGGGGCACAAGTTGGTGGCTATTATCGTGGCCAGAAACAGTGCTGACCAAAAGCATCAGGCTCTGCTTCACCCAGGCAGCCAAGATGGCGGTCCTAACGCTTTCACGTCACTGCACACCCCGATCGATGCGGACAGGAGGCACACCGCCAGGACCCGTCCTGACGCTGATGTTGCTGGACAAGGTCTGGCATCGGTGCCCCTGTGCAACGCTTCCCACCTGCGACCACCGGCCAGAGCCTGCCTCTCCCTCAGACTGCCTGAGCAGGGGCACAGTCCGTACAGTTTGGCTGCCTCGTTATTTTCCCTCCCTAATCACTGTTCTAGATTGTTCTCCATACAATTTGAGCCCCGTCCTGAACCATGGGACCTAACCTTTGGGCTCCAGCCCTTGATGACATCCTTTCTTAAAACCCCAAGGAACTGCCGAAACCCGTGTGGCTCAGTGGATAGAGCGTCGGCCTGTGGACTGAAAGGTCCCGGGTTCAATTCTGGTCAAGGGCATGTACCTTGGCTGCGGGCACATCCCCAGGGGCGGGGAGGGGGGAGGGTGCAGCAGGCAGCTGATCGATGTTTCTCTCTCATCGATGTTTCTGACTCTCTCTCCCTCTCCCTTCTTCTCTGTAAAAAATCAATAAATTTAAAAAAACAAACAAACAAACAAAACCAAGGAACTGGCTAGGATGAGGAAAGATACAGCAACCCCAACCCGTCTTCCATGACATGGTGCTGCTTCAAGTTCTCCAGAGGGCTGGCTTCCCAGACCCTCTGGTCTCTGTGAGCGACTAACAGGCTCAGAGCCCCAGTCTGCTCAATATTTAATAAAATGCTCAACACTGTACATAATGTCACTTTTGTAGTTATCATAACGAAATAGCGAAACACTAAAATAACTCTCTATAATCATACTCATTGTACTGAGATTTACAACAAAATATTAGCAGTAGGGATTTGATTCCATACATTACGGCCCATGCATCAATATGAGACTGACAATAAGATTTCATAACTTCCAAACAATAGTGACACTAAAAACATTCATCGTATAACAATAAATAAAAATTCAAGACTCGTATCCATGTAATTCAGCTTACATAGCAATAAATAAGGTTTGTATGATCGAAGTGTTAACAGTAGGTGTTCTCTTTCTAAAACATTCTATAATTAACATCCTATATAAAAAGAGCCTAATATGCAAATCGTCCCCCCAGGTGGTTGTCCGACCAGGAGTCCGACCACTCATTATGACACATACTGACCACCAGGGGACGGCGCCAAACATGGCGACACGGCACTGGCAGCCCCGATGGGCCCTGACAACAGCGGGACCACGGTGGGATGGTGGAGCAGGTGAGCAGGCAGCACCAGGCCACAGTGGGTGCAAATGGGGGCCCAATCGCCCCGCCAATTGCCCTGCACACAGCGACCAGCAGGGGCGACAGGGGGGCAGGGCCACCGCCCGGCTCCCAGGCACTGAGGGAGCTGGGCAGGCAGCCGGGCCCCAATCGATGGTCCCACAGGCGGGATGGTGGAGCAGGTGAGCGGTTGGTGTCAGGCCGTAGCGGGGTGCCAGTGGAGCTGTGGGGCTGGAGGTGCGAGCTGGGGCCCAACCCTTGCAGACCACCCTGAAGGGCCCCGCCCATGCAGTAATTCGAGCACCAGCGCTAGTATATTAATATTCTTGTTGCACAGCTAGTACTGAAATGCGAGGAAAAGCAAGCTCTTTAAGAAAAGAAGGTCAATCTGTATAAGGGCACAGCTCCAGGCTTACTTGTGCTGTGGACGAAGGGGTATAACTGTGTAAAACTATGCTCATCTTTTTGTATTTACTCAAAATTCTAATTAATATGCCACGAGCACAAGAAAAAGCAAAATAGCCGAAACCAGTGTGGCTCAGGGGACAGAGCATCGGCCTGCGGACTCAGGGTCCCGGGTTCGATTCTAGTTAAGGGCACGGACCTTGGTTGTGGGCACATCCCAGGTGGGGGATGTGCAGGAGGCAGCTGATCGATGTTTCTCTCTCATCGATGTTTCTAACTATCTCTCCCCCCTTCCTCTCTGTAGAAAATCAATAAAATATATATTTTTTTAAAAAGCAAAATATACTCTTAGTTTTTTCTCAAATATAAAACAACCAGGACCCAAAATCATCCGAAAGGCCCCCATCTCCTTCCTTCTTGATCCACTGGAAAACATCCACTCCTGCCCTCACAGTCTTGCTCTCCTGCCAAGTTGGAAGGCTCTTATTAAAGGGGAACTAAATGGCAATGCAAAGTGACATGAATTGAGGTGGCAGACAATACAATGTACAGGTGATATATTACAGAATTGTATATCTTAACCTATTTAATTTTATTAAGCAATGTAACCCCACTACTAGGACTCACACACACACACACACACACACACGTATATACTAGAGACCCGATGCACAAAATCTGTGTGTGGTGGGGTGGTCCCTCCACCCAGGCAGCGCCTTCTCGCAATCCGGGACCCCTCGCTCCTAACCATCTGCCTGCACGCTCCTCACTGCTGGGATTGCTATTCCTTGCTCCCGCCACCGCTGCTGCGCTTGCCAGCCAAGAGCCCGGCTTCTAGCTGAGCGGAACCCCCCTTGTGAGAGTGCACTGACCACCGGGGGGCAGTCCTGCGTTGAGTGTCTGCCTCCTGGTGGTCAGTGCGCATCATAGGGACCAGCTGTTCTGGTGGTTCCCCCCAACGGTCACTTAGGCCTTTACTATATAGATGAGAGGCCTGCTGCAGGAAGATTCCTGCAAGAACAGGGAAGCCGTCGCCCAGTGCTTTACCTCCACCACTGCTGCCCCGCTTTTCACTTTCCCTCCCTCTTCCTTCTACACTGTCTTCAGTCTTTGCTAAAGGCCTGTGTATGCAAATTAATCGCCATCTTTGCTGGGGTAATTTGCATACTTGCTCTGATTGGCTGGTGGGTGTAGCAAAGTGATGGTCAATCTGCATGTTTCTCTTTTATTAGTGTAGATTATACAGATATATATCTTATTTGGCCATTCCAATGGACACTGTTCATTCTACATAAGCATTAAGTTTCCCTGCAGGCACAGAGCGCAGATTGACACACTATAATAATCTATAATAAAAGCTAATTAGACCGGACGTCCTTCCGGACAAATCCGGTGGCCAGAGGGAGGCCCAGCACCAGAGGAAAGCCGGTGCCGGCAGCCGGGGGAAGACCTGCTCTTGCATGAATTTCGTGCGTTGGGTCTCTAGTTAGAAATAACCCCGAACCAGGATAAATTCTGCGACTCCTCTGGGCCTTGGTCCCCTCGCTCATAAAGAAAGGCTTTAGACAGTAATTCTAAAGTGCCCCTCCGTAACATTCTGAGAAGCAACGTGAAAACACCTAAAGGGGATTAAAGATGGCTCATTCCACACACGCACACTGAAAAATGTTAAGTCTGGTTTTTAGATCACAATTGTGACTTCTCACTTAAGCATCAGTGCTACAATATGAAAATACTAATAAACATATGTAAGGACACTTAACACTATACAGACATGACCTCATCAGAGTTTATACCCCTTTTATTTTTTTAATTACCTTTTATGGCATACTAGACTGAAGCTCTGGCCTTTCTAATGTAATTTACTTTATTAAACACCAAGGTTTATGATCCTGATATTCTATCTAACTCCTCCTAAAGGTCCTCATAATTCCTGATTTTGTAAAAGAGACATGACAAAATTAAGCTACAGACAGGTTCGTGATCTTTGGGAAGGAATGTGAAAGTTCTAAAAATAGGATATATAGGGAACTATGAATGACACAATACAGGATTACTTCCGTTTTAGAGCTCTCTCAAGTGTTACTTCGGAATAAACACAGTTCATAAAATGTGGCACATCAATACATCGAAGGAAATAATCTGCTTCCCATTACTTTGAAATGCTATAATATGGACTGAGAATTGTTAAGATGTTATTCTTCCCAGATCAAAAGGGTTTAAATAGCTCCTTTGGAAAAAAAAGGGCAAAGCTTCATTACAATAATAACAAATATATTTTTACTTGAAAATTAAAAGGTGGGTTTTTTTTAAATAGAAATACAACGTTATGCTCAAGAGGCTAATTTCTCTGGAGGCAAAAGTCTACTTTCAGGAGCAGGGCGGATGCCAAATTACTCATCAGAGAAGAACACAACTGTTTGGGAAACTCACTTTTCCCTCATCATCATTCTGTACTTTCTCAGCTTACTGCGTGCCAGCGCCTGTGGTTGCTGCGTCAGTTAGAGGGGCGATCCTCCGGGCGGCACAGTGTGTTCAGAATAAGGCCAAAAGAACGTGTGGGAAATGATTATTTTGGTTGATGCCAACCCTTCCTAAAGCTATTCTGGCAGACTGCCCTCCAGACAGTCAAGAGGAAAGCTGGTGTGTAATTACTGGTTTTCTGGATGGCATTAGCCATATCATCAAATAAAGTATCTACGTATGTTCTCCAAGCACTACTCAGAAATCAGACCACCGCGTGCAAAGCCTGGTCCACCTGCACGAAAAGGAGCGTGCCCCGAGAGCGGTGACACTATGGCTTCATCAGAGACGCACACGTGAGTGGCAACTCGCGTGGCAGGTTTGTCATCTGTTTGTCAGGCCCCTGGAGGAACGCAGAACGCACAAGCAGGTGCTGAAGAAATGCTTAAAAAACAAAACACAAAGTTTGAGAGTTCCATTATTTTTAAATGAAATCTGAAGTTTCATCAGGCAGTAAATTTGAGACAATCGGAAACATAATGCCTTTTATTAAAACTAGCTCTGCTGGGAACGACAGAGGAGGAAGGGAAGCTGATGAAATACGGTGGGGCAGACGCCATGAAGAGGAGAGGCTATCTTCTGATAAGGACGATGGCCCACCATCTGTCCCCCCGTCACTCAGTGACAGTTACAAATGCCCCATCTGTGCTCTGACGGGAGAAGAGGACAAGTGAGGGAAAGACGGCTGCAGACTCTGCTCTGAGCTGCGGTCTAACAGACAACTCAAAGCCAAGCTCAGAGCGCGAGCTGGCCAGCTGACCGCACACAGCAACGCCCCTTTCTATAGGAGAGAAAGTAACTGAAGGAAAGTGTATTTTAGGGACAAACCGGGATGCAAAAGCAAAACTATGAAAGGGACAGGAGAGAAAGGGAGAGAAGGAAGAGGCCACATCAGGCACCACGAACCAAGATGAAGTTTGCAGTGTTGGCACCACACAAAAGTAATGTCCAAAGAGAGAGACATGAGAGAGAAAAGAGAGAGGTTTCATATTCTTAGAAGATAAATTTCATTAGTAGAATATAATATGTTATGATCATGATGATAAAGCTATGTAATATATATAACCAAGAATTGTATACATGCAAATAATAATAATGATATGTTAGCAGTCTTTCCATTTTTGAGAAAAGGATATTAATGAGCACCAAAAAAGCATTAAAAGAGTAATAACATTTGTGTAACAATGAACAAAACTGATCTAATATGTGAAACATATCCAGGGAGAAAATATATCATCCTTAAAATTTTATGACGTATTAAGCTATAAAGAAAATCAATAAACCCCCCAAAGTACAACTTATCCAGCCATACTCTCTGACTATAATGCAATAAAAGCTGGAATTAAAAACAAAGAATAGCACTCACTTTGGCAGCAGGTATTTCAAAACTGAGCAACGCACTGAAGGCCAGCCTGGCCCCTAGGCCAGACCCAAGTCAAATCCGGGAGTCACTTTAAACAGGTTCACTCGTGAGCCCTGCTCACGTGTCACTGCGGCTGGCGGGCCGGGATTCGGGCCGGAACACGGGCCGGGGTCACGCCTGGGGAGGGGGGGCTCTACCAGCCACCCCAGCCCCCTTTGGCTTCCTCCCCTGGGCCCCACACACACCCCTTCGCCGCTTGGGTAACCGTGCCTTGGCGGCTGGGTTAAAATAAATAAATAAACAAACAAACAAACAAACAGGTTCACTCGTACACACAAAACAGAACAAAAGGCATTGCCGACTTCTAATCTATAGCCTTAGAAATATCCGTTTAAAAGGAAACAGAAACAGAATACCTTCAAAACCCATTATTTAAGGTAAGAATAAGTCTGCAAAAAATATCTAACAATTAAATGAAGAAAACTATACACTTTACTAAACAATAAACACACACATACAAATCCAACCGAGACTTGAGTAGACAAACATGTTGCTGTACGGAAAGAATTATTAAAATACATGTACTCTTACTACTTCAATCTAATTAAATTTAATTCATAACTTCAATGCGATCCCAATCAAAATTCAAACAGAATTTCCTTAGCTTCATAAGTGAATTACAAAGTGACAAGCAGAGGGACAGGCAGGCGACTCTGGGAAAGAGTGAAGAGGAACAAACCCTGTCAGAGATGGAAGCAAACACACCACCGAAAACGCCTGCTCCGTTCTTACAGACAGTAATTGTCAAGCTACACATCCATACCCAGTGAAAACATCTTTCCAAAAAAGTACAGAAAAACAGAGACGCTCAGAACTTCCTATATGCGATTCTCTAGCCTGAGCAATGGGGACATAAATCATGGTTTTACTCTTTCTCTACTAACTATATACTAGTATATACACCTACTGTGCTTAGGTATTTATAATGAATTTCACCAAAATACTTAAAAGTAGGAACAAAATACTTAAAATGTGGGCCTTCTATAAAAGCAAGGTGGCACAAGAGGATCATTTTAAAAGTGGAGATACTTGTGTCTACACTACTGTCAACAAAGACTTTATGTAAGAAAATGTTTCCGTTAGAAAAATACCCCAATCTGTTGGAGTGAACCTATTATGAATTTTATGTTAAAAAACAAAAAGCAACAGCAGAAAAAAAGCAAAACTATTGATTTATAACACTACTCATGCTAAAAAGGGTCATTCCACATAGCAAAAGGCTGAATTCACTAGGAAGGCACACAATTTTATCTTTCTTTTTTGGTTAATACCCACAAGATGCTATTTTTTCCCCATTGATTTTTAGAGGGAGTGGAAGAGGAGGAGGATGGAGGTGAGAAAGGGAGGGAGGGAGGGAGACGAGAGAGACACACCCATCAGTTGCCTTCTGCACACGGCCTGATCGGGGCCAGGGACTGAACCTGTGCCCTTGACGGGGCATCGAATCTGAGGCCCTCTGGTGACCGGGCTAGCGCTCTAACTACCTAGCAACACGAGCCAGGGCAGAAGATACAAAATTTTATTTTGTATATTTTTTATCACCTGGGAATGTTTTTCCATTGATTTTTAGAGAGTGGAAGGGAAGAGACAGAGTGAGAGAGACACATCAACTGGCTGCCCCTGCACGTGCCCCAGCTGGGGATGGAGCCTGACCGGGGGACATGTCCGTGACCAGAATCGGGTCAGGGGCCCTTCAGTCCACGGGCTGAGGCTGCAGCCACTCACCCAAACGGGCTAGGACAGCGCCGTTTTAAACTGGTATGCTCTTAATAACACAACCTCAAGATAAATAAGCAGGAATGGACAAAACAAGAAGAAATAAATGGGGGGTATCTTAATACCCTACATCAGTAACTGTAAGAATAAACAGATAAAAATCACTAAGGATACAGAATATTTTAATCATAATTAATATGCTTGAAAGGATAACTGGAAAATATATGTTCTCTTCAAGCAGATAGGACATTTAAAAAACTGATCATGTGCTATACTAAGACAGATTTCAAAGAATTTCAGACTATATTCTCTTGCTCTTATTGCAATTAAGTTAGAAATCAACAGATAAAACTTCTATGTTTGGAAATTTCAAATGAACCTTCTAAACAACTAACGGGCCAAAGAAAAAAATTATAAGGGAAATAAAAAATACATAATGAAAAAATAAAATACATAATAATGAAAATACTTTGCATGAAAGAAGACTTTAGAAATTAATATCTTTATGTACTTAAATTAACATTAGAAAAAAGGCTGAAAATTAATGAGCCAAGCATTCGCCTAAAAGAATGGCAAAATAATCTCCAAGAAATAAGTAAAAAGGAAATATTAAAACCAAAAAATGACATCAATGAAATAGAAAATAAAAAAGCAATAGATAGGATGTCAACCAAACTCAAAATCTTTTGAAATACTAACAAAGATCTTGCAAGAATGATCACAAAAAAATAAAGGCACAAATTTTTTTTAAATGTTTAAAAATAAAAAAACACGGGAAAGTCATTAAAAATCACAAAGAATGCTATGAAAAATATTTTTGGTAAGACTTTTGAAAACATAAGAAGAAAAGATAATTTCCTAGAAAATTTACCAAAACAGATGTAATGAGTCAGAAAACTGAAATACATTCAAAGAGATTAATTACTAATTTAAAATGGCTACTGCCAAACAAACATAAGACGACGCTGCTGGCCAGGACGCGGGGAACCTGGGCCTCTGGGCAAGGCTCTGCAAAGTGAGCCGCTGCAGCTGCTGCGGAAAACAACGTCCCATTCCCCATAAATCAGAAACACGACGACTGTATGATCCTGGGTATACACCCCAACACTTAAAAATCAGCGCCCAAACAGGTATCTGAACAACCGTGTCCACAGCAGCATTGTCTGCAACAGCCAAAAAGTGGAAGCAACCCAAGTGTCCCCCCAATGAGCGGATGAACAAAATGTGACGTTGGATGTGCAGGCAATGAAGTGCCAGCCCTTTAAAAACACCCGACGTCCCACCGCGGCTGAGCACTACGGCAAGTGAGATAAACCACTCACAAAGCAAGAAATAATGAACGATCCGACTTGCTGAGGTGTTCCGAGCTGTCCAACCCAGAGACAGGAAGTCGAGTGCTGACTGCCAGGCTCTGGACGAGGGACGATGGGAATTACTGAGGTTCCATTTTGTGAGAAAAGATTTCTGTGGATGGATATGGATGATGGCAGCATAACCAGGTGAACTTACTTAACGCCACTGAACTGCACACTTTAAAATGGTTTAAATGAGAAATTTCAAATTATATGTGTTCTATTACAAATGAAAGTCAGAAAGACAATTTCCCCTAAAAGCACATACCGGGAAATTACAATTTTATAGACAGATTAAACAAACCCTTCAGAGAGATCATTTCTACTTTATAAAAAATGAAAAAACTAGTTAGCTTATATTATGAAACTAATATTAAGAGAGAAAGAAAAGTTAGGAAAATCCTAAATATTTGCATAACAAATGCAACTGTGTTTTAAAATCATGACCAAAGCCGAGTCCGGTGTGGCTCAGTGGACAGAGCGTCGGCCTGCGGACTGAAGGGTCCCGGGTTCGATTCCGACAAGGGCATGTACCTTGGCTGCGGGCACATCCCCAGTGGGGGGCGTGCAGGAGGCAGCTGATCGATGTCTCTCTCATCGATGTTTCTGACTTTCTATCCCTCTCCCTTCTGCTCTGTAAAAAAAAAAAAAATCAATAAAATATATTTAAAAAAATAAAATAAAATAAAATCATGACCAAAATAAGTTTATCAGAAAAGCCATAAATGTAATACATCACATTAAAAAATTAAAGGCTGCCAAGACCCGTTTGGCTCAGTGGAAAGAGCGTCGGCCTGCGAACTAAAAGGTCCCAGGTTCAATTCCGGTCAAAGGCATGTATGTACCTTGGTTGCGGGCACATCCCTAGTTGGGGGTGAGCAAGAGGCAGCTGATCGATGTTTGATGTTTCTCTCTCATTGATATTCCTAACTCTCCCTCTCCCTTCCTCTCTGTAAAAAAATCAATAAAATACATTTTTTTAAAAATTAAAGGCTAAATCAACCTTTTCATAAGTTACAGAAAAAATTCAATACCTGTTTATTATTTTTAAGATCTTAAAAACTAGGGATCGAAGGGAACTTACCTTGATAAAAGCCATTTATAAACCCCTGTAAATTAATTAAAATTGTAAATGATCCACCTTACCTTTATTTATATATATATATCTTTATTGATTTCAGAGAGGAAGGGAAAGAAAAAAAGAGAAACATCAATGATGAGAGAATCACTGATCGGCTGCCTCCTGCACGCCCCCTACTGGGGATCAAGCCTGCAACCTAAGCACTTGCCCTTGACCGGAATCGAACATGGGACCCTTCAGTCCACAGGCCAACGCTCTATCCACTGAGCCAACCCAGCCAGGGCTATCTTACCTTTCTTATTAGCATTTTGCCCAACTCAGCCGAGGCAGATAGACAGGTGATTAGAATTTGTTCTGATAAATTCAAGAAAATGCTATCTATAACAGTCAACTTTAGATATGCAAAACAGATATATGCAGCAAGACAACAGGTATATAAACCAAGCTAATATTCTGAGATTTTAAAAAAATTTACATATTGACTTTGAGAGAGACGGAGAGATATCGATCCACTGTTCCACCAATGGATGCATTCACTGGTTGCTTCTTGTGTGTGCCCCCACCAGAGATCGAACCCACAACCCTGGCCCACTGGGAAGACACTTCAACCAACTGAACTGCCATCATCTTGTCCTCCGGCACGTAAATGATCAATCCGGAAGATTCTACTTATAGCATTCACTCCAGGGCATAAGGAAAGTTCCCTTTTGCAGCCTTATGGCAGTTACTTGGTCAGAATAAAGAGGAAGAAGAGGTTAAGGTAGATTTTCTCTCTTTTCAGCCCAAGAAGTTTGGAGATGAAAAAAGGAAAGTGAGAAGAACACGGTAGCCCTGGCCAGCGTGGTTCGGTTGGGCATCGTCCAGCACAAGGAGAGACTGCTGGCTCCCTCCCGGTAGGGGGTGTGCAGGGGCAGCTGATGGATCATTCTCTCATCACTGATGTTTCTATCTTTCTCCCTCTCCCTTCCTCTCTGAAATAAAAAAATATATACTAAAAAATAAATCAATAGCCGAACCGGTTTGGCTCAGTGGATAGAGCGTCAGCCTGCGGACTGAAAGGTTCCGGGTTCGATTCCGGTCAAGGGCATGTACCTTGGCTGCGGGCACATCCCCAGTGGGGGGTGTGCAAGAGGCAGCTGATCGATGTTTCTCTCCCATCGATGTTTCTGACTTTCTATCGCTCTCCCTCTCTGTGAAAAATCAGTAAAATATATTTTAAAAAATAAAAAATAAGTCAATAAAGTATGGTTTTGTTTTTAAAAGCACCTCCGGGGAATTGCCCGTCACACCAGACTGCCCTCCGCCCTGGAGCCACCGGTTCCCGCAGGTCTGTGGGTTACGGATTTAACATCACTTTTTCTTCACTCGCCTAATTAGCATGCTTTTTCAAAGTTGTCTACTAATTTGAGATTTGCAAAGCTACCCTTAGTTGTAAACATCCAATAAGTTATAATTTAAGACCCTTCAGGAAACTCCTTTCCATGAATAAAATAAATTATTTTCTTTATATTTATGGACACAGGCTAACAAACAGAACTTGTATAATTTACATGCTTTTAAAGCTAAGAAGTCTCAACAAACAGAAATACATAAATTCAAATTTAAGAAACACAAAAACTTTTTTTACTTTTTTCTCTATATAGAATTAAATGTACTTTACACACAACTTCCACAAAAAACATTATCAGCTTCTTTAGATGAACTAAATCCAAACTACAAAAAAATCCGAGTTTTAATTAAAATAAATTTCATCATTTCTCTAGCACTGCACACACAAAAAGTAAATATAGGAACATGTTTAAACTAGCACCTTTGTTTTTGACCTTTAAGAATCACATACTTCTATCATTTGGACTCTAAGCTGGTGAAAGAGGAAAACATCGAAACTTTTTTGTGAAAGCTCCAGAAATAACACATTTCCTAATCAAATTAAAATAAAAACACTAAACACTAAACCTTTCTTGCTGGGCAGCTGCCTATTATGTTTATCTGGCTTAAAACAGAATGTGTCAAAGATCAGGAGTAAGTTATCTGATATGTCAAATGCATAAGGTCAAAGATTCAATTTTATTAGGTCAGAGGCGGTATAAATAAGACCACGTCTGTCAAAGGGTCACAGACCAGATGTACATGATATAAAGACGTCACAGACGACAAGCAATAACTTTAAGTAGAACACGCATGTTTACTATAGATAACTTCACTGATTAAAAACGAAACTTCCACGGGAGGAACAGAAAACGGCCTTTCTGTACCAGACACTCACGCGCTGTGTGCACACGTGTTTGTGAAGAGGGTGTGACTAACAGTAACGACAGCCAGAGGGTGGCTAATGATGGTGACGCTCTGAGAAACGCAGTCGGCCGACCTCTGCGGCGCGAACTCCCCGCGGGCTCGCTCCCACGCTCCCACCCCACCGGGGCGCACCTGCCCACGGGCTGCGCAGGCCCCTGCCCGCCGAGCCGCTGCAGCCCAGGGCTATGTCGGTGGCCCACACACAGACAAGGCGCGGTAAACACACAAAAGATAACAATGGGCACCTTCAGGGCACGTCCCATGAATGGAGCTTCTACAGGACTTGCTTTCCCTGGATTCCTCTTTCAACTCTGAAAGCCGCTCAGAATATACAAAACACCCAGCTGAGGGCATTCAAAACAGCCGACACAGGACACAGCGAGGCTTGCGAGACGATGGTCCCTAAAGGAGGGGCAGCACACGAGGTGAGGGAGCCCCGCACGCATTCGCCCCTCCTGGGAGGCTGGGGGCTCGCCAGGAGCCGGCACAGCCACAAGCAGCACCCTGATGAGAGGAGAGGGAATGCGGCCTGGAGTCGCCGAAGGGGTGGGAGCTCGAGAGGCAAAAAACAGACAGAAGTGACCCCAAACAACTGCCATTTCCCCTCCAAAACGGGTCACCCCAGACACTCAGAGCCAGCAGCAGCGCCATTCATTAACCTGTTCATTCGAGTTCCGTGTGCTCTAACACAGGCTGACGCTTCAAAAACAGGGTTAAACACACATGTGCACCTCCACCCACTGTGGCCCTCAAAGGAGCCACAACAGTGTCAAGAGATGCAAGGCAAATACGAACTTTTCATCTTTGGGAATTTGTTACACCAAAAAAATAACAGAAATTCATAAGTAGGAAGAAAATGTTTATTAAAATGCTTACATAAATATAAATTCCAGGAAAATAATAATTATAGGTATATAAATAATGCATTTCCAAAATTTTCTAAATTGTATTATTATCATTTAATTAGAATATTATTATATCCTAGAGACCCATTGCAGGAAGATTCCTGCAAGAATAGGGCTTCCTGAGGCCTGAGCAAAGCTCCCTCCCTTCTCCCCTGCCTCGCTCCCTTCTCCCTTGCCTCGCTCCCTTCTCCCCTGCCTCGCTCCCTTCTCCCTTGCCTCGCTCCCTGCTCCCTTGCCTCGCTCCCTTCTCCTCTGCCTCGCTGTCTTCTCCCCTGCCTCGCTCCCTGCTCCCTTGCCTCGCTCCCTTCTCCCCTGCCTCGCTCCCTTCTCCCTTGCCTCGCTCCCTTCTCCTCTGCCTCGCTCCCTTCTCCCTTGCCTCGCTCCCTTCTCCTCTGCCTCGCTCCCTTCTCCCCTGCCTCACTCCCTCCTTTCTCCCTTGCCTCGCTCCCTTCTCCCCTGCCTCGCTCCCTGCTCCCTTGCCTCGCTCCCTTCTCCTCTGCCTCGCTCCCTTCTCCCCTGCCTCGCTCCCTTCTCCCCTGCCTCGCTCCCTGCTCCCTTGCCTCGCTCTCTCCCTTCTCCCCTGCCTCATTCCCTCCCTTCTCCCCTGCCTCGCTCCCTTCTCCCCTGCCTCGCTCCCTCCCTTCTCCCCTGCCTCGCTCCCTGCTCCCTTGCCTCGCTCCCTGCTCCCCTGCCTAGCTCCCTGCTCCCCTGCCTCGCTCCCTTCTCCTCTGCCTCGCTCCCTTCTCCCCTGCCTCGCTCCCTTCTCCCCTGCCTCACTCCCTGCTCCCTTGCCTCGCTCTCTCCCTTCTCCCTGCCTCATTCCCTCCCTTCTCCCCTGCCTCGCTCCTTTCTCCCCTGCCTCGCTCCCTCCCTTCTCCCCTGCCTCGCTCCCTGCTCCCTTGCATAGCTCCCTGCTCCCCTGCCTCGCTCCCTTCTCCTCTGCCTCGCTCCCTTCTCCTCTGCCTCGCTCCCTTCTCCCCTGCCTCACTCCCTGCTCCCCTGCCTCGCTCCCTTCTCCCCTGCCTCATTCCCTCCCTTCTCTCTTGCCTCGCTCCCTTCTCCTCTGCCTCGCTCCCTCCCTTCTCCCCTGCCTCGCTCCTTTCTCCCCTGCCTCGCTCCCTTCTCCTCTGCCTCGCTCCTTCTCTCTTGCCTCGCTCCCTTCTCCTCTGCCTCGCTCCTTTCTCCCCTGCCTCGCTCCCTTCTCCCCTGCCTCGCTCCCTTCTCCCCTGCCTCGCTCCCTTCTCCTCTGCCTCGTTCCCTTCTCCTCTGCCTTGTTCCCTCCCTTCTCCCCTGCCTCGCTCCCTTCTCCTCTGCCTCGCTCCCTTCTCCCCTGCCTCGCTCCCTCCCTTCTCCTCTGCCTCGTTCCCTCCCTTCTCCCCTGCCTCGTTCCCTCCCTTCTCTCCTGCCTCGCTCCCTTCTCCCCTGCCTCGCTCCCTTCTCCTCTGCCTCGCTCCCTTCTCCTCTGCCTCGCTCCCTCCCTTCTCCTCTGCCTCGTTCCCTCCCTTCTCCTCTGCCTCGTTCCCTCCCTTCTCCCCTGCCTCATTCCCTCCCTTCTCTCCTGCCTCGCTCCCTTCTCCCCTGCCTCGCTCCCTTCTCCTCTGCCTCGCTCCCTTCTCCTCTGCCTCGTTCCCTCCCTTCTCCTCTGCCTCGCTCCCTTCTCCCCTGCCTCGCTCCCTTCTCCTCTGCCTTGCTCCCTTCTCCTCTGCCTTGTTCCCTCCCTTCTCCTCTGCCTCGCTCCCTTCTCCTCTGCCTCGCTCCCTCCCTTCTCTCCTGCCTCGCTCCCTTCTCCTCTGCCTCGTTCCCTTCTCCTCTGCCTTGTTCCCTCCCTTCTCCCCTGCCTCGCTCCCTTCTCCTCTGCCTCGCTCCCTTCTCCTCTGCCTCGTTTCCCTCCCTTCTCCTCTGCCTCGTTCCCTCCCTTCTCCTCTGCCTCGCTCCCTCCCTTCTCCCTTGCCTCGCTCCCTTCTCCTCTGCCTCGCTCCCTTCTCCCCTGCCTCACTCCCTCCTTTCTCCCTTGCCTCGCTCCCTTCTCCCCTGCCTCGCTCCCTGCTCCCTTGCTTCGCTCCCTTCTCCTCTGCCTCGCTCCCTTCTCCCCTGCCTCGCTCCCTTCTCCCCTGCCTCACTCCCTGCTCCCTTGCCTCGCTCTCTCCCTTCTCCCCTGCCTCATTCCCTCCCTTCTCCCCTGCCTCGCTCCTTTCTCCCCTGCCTCGCTCCCTCCCTTCTCCCCTGCCTCGCTCCCTGCTCCCTTGCCTAGCTCCCTGCTCCCCTGCCTAGCTCCCTGCTCCCCTGCCTCGCTCCCTTCTCCTCTGCCTCGCTCCCTTCTCCCCTGCCTCGCTCCCTTCTCCCCTGCCTCACTCCCTGCTCCCTTGCCTCGCTCTCTCCCTTCTCCCTGCCTCATTCCCTCCCTTCTCCCCTGCCTCGCTCCTTTCTCCCCTGCCTCGCTCCCTTCTCCCCTGCCTCGCTCCCTGCTCCCTTGCATAGCTCCCTGCTCCCCTGCCTCGCTCCCTTCTCCTCTGCCTCGCTCCCTTCTCCTCTGCCTCGCTCCCTTCTCCCCTGCCTCATTCCCTGCTCCCCTGCCTCGCTCTCTCCCTTCTCCCCTGCCTCATTCCCTCCATTCTCTCTTGCCTCGCTCCCTTCTCCTCTGCCTCGCTCCCTCCCTTCTCCCCTGCCTCGCTCCTTTCTCCCCTGCCTCGCTCCCTTCTCCTCTGCCTCGCTCCTTCTCTCTTGCCTCGCTCCCTTCTCCCCTGCCTCGCTCCTTTCTCCCCTGCCTCGCTCCCTTCTCCCCTGCCTCGCTCCCTTCTCCCCTGCCTCGCTCCCTTCTCCTCTGCCTCGTTCCCTTCTCCTCTGCCTTGTTCCCTCCCTTCTCCCCTGCCTCGCTCCCTGCTCCCTTGCCTCGCTCCCTTCTCCTCTGCCTCGCTCCCTCCCTTCTCCTCTGCCTCGTTCCCTCCCTTCTCCCCTGCCTCGTTCCCTCCCTTCTCTCCTGCCTCGCTCCCTTCTCCTCTGCCTCGCTCCCTTCTCCTCTGCCTCGCTCCCTCCCTTCTCCTCTGCCTCGTTCCCTCCCTTCTCCCTGCCTCATTCCCTCCCTTCTCTCCTGCCTCGCTCCCTTCTCCCCTGCCTCGCTCCCTTCTCCTCTGCCTCGCTCCCTTCTCCCCTGCCTCGTTCCCTCCCTTCTCCCCTGCCTCGCTCCCTTCTCCCCTGCCTCGCTCCCTTCTCCTCTGCCTCGCTCCCTTCTCCTCTGCCTTGTTCCCTCCCTTCTCCTCTGCCTCGCTCCCTTCTCCTCTGCCTCGCTCCCTCCCTTCTCTCCTGCCTCGCTCCCTTCTCCTCTGCCTCGTTCCCTTCTCCTCTGCCTTGTTCCCTCCCTTCTCCCCTGCCTCGCTCCCTTCTCCTCTGCCTCGCTCCCTTCTCCTCTGCCTCGTTTCCTCCCTTCTCCTCTGCCTCGTTCCCTCCCTTCTCCTCTGCCTCGCTCCCTTCTCCTCTGCCTCGTTTCCTCCCTTCTCCTCTGCCTCGTTCCCTCCCTTCTCTCCTGCCTCGCTCCCTTCTCCTCTGCCTCGTTCCCTTCTCCTCTGCCTTGTTCCCTCCCTTCTCCCCTGCCTCGCTCCCTTCTCCTCTGCCTCGCTCCCTTCTCCTCTGCCTCGTTTCCTCCCTTCTCCTCTGCCTCGTTCCCTCCCTTCTCCTCTGCCTTGTTCCCTCCCTTCTCCTCTGCCTCGCTCCCTTCTCCTCTGCCTCGCTCCCTCCCTTCTCTCCTGCCTCGCTCCCTTCTCCTCTGCCTCGCTCCCTTCTCCTCTGCCTCGCTCCCTCCTCTCCTGCCTCGCTCCCTCCTCCCTGCCTCGCTCCCTCCCTTCTCCCCTGCCTCGTTCCCTCCCTTCTCTCCTGCCTCACTCCCTTCTCCCCTGCCTCGCTCCCTTCTCCTCTGCCTCGTTCCCTTCTCCCCTGCCTCGTTCCCTCCCTTCTCCTCTGCCTTGTTCCCTCCCTTCTCCCCTACCTCGCTCCCTTCTCCTCTGCCTCGCTCCCTCCCTTCTCCCCTGCCTCGTTCCCTCCCTTCTCCTCTGCCTTGTTCCCTCCCTTCTCCTCTGCCTCGCTCCCTTCTCCTCTGCCTCGCTCCCTCCCTTCTCTCCTGCCTCGCTCCCTTCTCCTCTGCCTCGCTCCCTTCTCCTCTGCCTCGCTCCCTCCTCTCCTGCCTCGCTCCCTCCTCCCCTGCCTCGCTCCCTCCCTTCTCCCCTGCCTCGTTCCCTCCCTTCTCTCCTGCCTCGCTCCCTTCTCCCCTGCCTCGCTCCCTTCTCCTCTGCCTCGTTCCCTTCTCCCCTGCCTCGTTCCCTCCCTTCTCCTCTGCCTTGTTCCCTCCCTTCTCCCCTACCTCGCTCCCTTCTCCTCTGCCTCGCTCCCTCCCTTCTCCCCTGCCTCGTTCCCTCCCTTCTCCTCTGCCTCGTTCCCTCCCTTCTCCCCTGCATCGCTCCCTTCTCCTCTGCCTTGTTCCCTCCCTTCTCCCCTGCCTCACTCCCTCTCTTCTCCCCTGCCTCGCTCCCTTCTCCCCTGCCTCGCTACCTTCTCCCTTGCCTCACTCCCTCCTTTCTCCTCTGCTTCGCTCCCTCCCTTCTCCTCTGCCTCGCTACCTTCTCCCTTGCCTCGCTCCCTCCTTTCTCCTCTGCCTCGCTCCCTTCTCCCCTGCCTCACTCCCTTCTACTCTGCCTCGCTCCCTTCTCCTCTGCCTCACTCTCTCCCTTCTCCCCCAACCCACTACCTTGCTTCTCCACAGCTTTGGTCCCTTCTACAATGCTTGGCTTCCTTCTGCACCATCTTAATTATGCAAATTAACTGCCATCTTGGTTGGGTTAATTTGCATACTCTCTGGTTGGCTGATGGGTGTGGATTGTGAGCATGGCTTGTTGGTGTAGCAGAGGTGTGATCAATTTGCATATTACTCTTTTATTAGATACGATACTATCATATAAATCTCACATAGTTTTACATGAAAAAAATTTGAGAGAGGAAGGGAGAGGGAGAGACAGAAACATAAATGATGAGAGAGAATCACTGACTGGCTGCCTCCTGCATGCTCCCACTGGGGATTCAGCCTGCAGCCCAGGCCTGTGCCCTTAACCAGAATCGAACCTGAGACCCTCAGCCCTGAGGCCGACGCTCCAGCCACTGAGGCTACGCCAAACCGACTGGGGCTGAGACTCTTATGTCGACTGCTCTCCAAGAAACCAGAGCATCACTGACAGCTACTTTCTCAGTTACCCATCTGATAAAAGAGCGACGTGCAAGTCAGTGGACGGCTGAACAACTGAATGACAGTCTGAACGACCTTCCAGACAAAGTCGGGGCTGCATGGGGCGATGCCGTCGGGGCTGCGAGGACCTCTAGTTAAGTATAAAAATACTCCGATTTTATACTAAAATTGTACTAAAAACAGTATTAGTTCTTATCTTTGTGTTAATATGTACACTAAAATAACACATTTGTATGCCATTATGGTAGCTATGGAGTGTGACTGTAGCTTTAAATAATCACAGAACAGCACGGAGCATGGCTTCTCTGAGGGAAGGTGCCAATGAACAGTGAAGCTCACCACTTCCTCGTCGGAGAGCTCCCGGCCCTGGATGCTGCTGCTCTCTCTCACGGCCTGCTGGTGCTTCCTGCCTTTAATGTGGCTGAACAGGTACACCTCCGACGAGATCTGAAAGCACAAAATCAGTGCGATATAAGTAACCGAGGCTTACGTCTAATTTTAATGTCACACAGCCAACCCAGCAGACTATTTGCGACTGGAGATCACTGTAGCCTTTACACACGAGGCTTAAAATGTTTTCTTTAGAACGCTTGGGACTCCTATGATCAAAAAAGGCACCCCGTTACAGCCACCTTCTGCAGGGCACCACTTCCTCCACGTTTCCAAGTTCAAGTTTCAGCCCTGACCAGTCTGGCTCAGTGGATAGAGCGTTGGCCTGTGGACTGAAAGTTCCCAGGTTTGATTCCGGTCAAGGGCATGTACCTTGGTTGTGGGCACATCCACAGTTGGGGGTGTGCAAGAGGCAGCTGATGGATGTTTCTCTCTCATCAGTGTTTCTGACTTTCTATCCCTGTCCCTTCCTCTCTGTGAAAAATCAATAAAATGTATTAAAAAAAAAAAAGAATGCTTTAGACTCTCCTGGTCAAAAAAGGCACCCCATTACAGCCACCTTCTGCAAGGCATCACGTCCTCCAGGTATCAAGTTCAAGTTTCAGCCCGGAGACACCCCTTTTCTCTTTGGCACCCACACCCACACACAGAGCATGGCTGCACACGCAGGTGCACCTCCACCCCAGCGTGCTCAGCGCTCCCCTCCTGCTCCCAAGCGCTCACCCATTTTGTACTCCTCACTTTGTGTGAAAACAAGGAAAGAAATGCATGGTATTCAGCAGATGCCTTTGTGTGAGTTTTAAAAAACAGGCAGAGTACATTTTCATACTTTACACTCCAGTGAGAGGCTACGCCTTCACAATATCGATGATGATGACCCACCAGCGCGTTGCACAGAGAGCACTGCTTCTTCCGCTCGTATGGGGTCAGCCTGGGAGCGTAGTCGGTGTTTGCGTGCCGCCCGCTGCTCAGCTCCGCGGCCTTCTCCTTCCTCTGCTCCATCTGCTCCAGGTGCCTTCGGAGGCTCTCGTCGTGCTGCGGGGCGTCAGGGCGCGGGAGCGACAGCGTTACTCCGACTGCACTGGTGTCCTGAGAGCCACTTCCATTCACCCTCTAAGATGACAGCTTGAAACCGGAGGACATGGGTGTACCTAAAGACCTTTCACATCTCCGGCATGTACAGTTAGGTATCCCAATGTGCTCCATGGAGCTGATGGGATACCAGGGAGTGCTTTGTGGAAGAGGTTCCGTGGTCAAATAAATTGGAAAACAGGAAGTGAAAGCTGGAAAGGTTTTTTGAATGTGACTTTCTGTAGCCTGCAGTATGTCACTGTCCGTGGACGACATCTCAATAAGCAACGTTCACACACTCCCCACACAGCACAGCTCTGACTGCCCCCAGCACACGGCGGGGACACATAGCACAGCTCTGACTGCCCCCAGCACACGGCGGGGACACACAGCACAGCTCTGACTGCCCCCAGCACACGGCGGGACACACAGCACAGCTCTGACTGCCCCCAGCACACGGCGGGGACACACACAGCACAGCTCTGACTGCCCCCAGCACACGGCGGGGACACACACAACACAGCTCTGACTGCCCCCAGCACACGGCGGGGACACACAGCACAGCTCTGACTGCCCCTAGCACACGGCGGGACACACAGCACAGCTCTGACTGCCCCCAGCACACGGCGGGGACACACACAACACAGCTCTGACTGCCCCCAGCACACGGCGGGGACACACACAGCACAGCTCTGACTGCCCCCAGCACACGGCGGGGACACACAGCACAGCTCTGACTGCCCGGAGCACACGGCGGGGACACACAGCACAGCTCTGACTGCCCCCAGCACACGGCGGGGACACACAGCACAGCTCTGACTGCCCCCAGCACACGGCGGGGACACACACAGCACAGCTCTGACTGCCCCCAGCACACGGCGGGACACACAGCACAGCTCTGACTGCCCCCAGCACACGGCGGGGACACACACAACACAGCTCTGACTGCCCCCAGCACACGGCGGGGACACACCACAGCACAGCTCTGACTGCCCCCAGCACACGGCGGGGGACACACAGCACAGCTCTGACTTGCCCCCAGCACACGGCGGGACACACAGCACAGCTCTGACTGCCCCCAGCACACGGCGGGGACACACACAGCACAGCTCTGTCTGCCCCCAGCACACGGCGGGGACACACAGCACAGCTCTGACTGCCCCCCAGCACACGGCGGGGACACACAGCACAGCTCTGACTGCCCCCAGCACACGCGGGGACACACAGCACAGCTCTGACTGCCCCCAGCACACGGCGGGACACACAGCACAGCTCTGACTGCCCCCAGCACACGGCGGGACACACACAGCACAGCTCTGACTGCCCCCAGCACACGGCGGGACACACACAGCACAGCTCTGACTGCCCCCAGCACACGGCGGGGACACACACAACACAGCTCTGACTGCCCCCAGCACACGGCGGGACACACAGCACAGCTCTGACTGCCCCCCAGCACACGGCGGGACACACAGCACAGCTCTGACTGCCCCCAGCACACGGCGGGACACACAGCACAGCTCTGACTGCCCCCAGCACACGGCGGGGACACACACAACACAGCTCTGACTGCCCCCAGCACACGGCGGGGACACACAGCACAGCTCTGACTGCCCCCAGCACACGGCGGGACACACAGCACAGCTCTGACTGCCCCCAGCACACGGCGGGGACACACACAACACAGCTCTGACTGCCCCCAGCACACGGCGGGGACACACACAACACAGCTCTGACTGCCCCCAGCACACGGTGGGGACACACATAGCACAGCTCTGACAGCCCCCAGCACACGGCGGGACACACAGCACAGCTCTGATTGCCCCCAGCACACGGCGGGACACACAGCACAGCTCTGACTGCCCCCAGCACACGGCGGGGACACACACAACACAGCTCTGACTGCCCCCAGCACACGGCGGGGACACACAGCACAGCTCTGACTGCCCCCAGCACACGGCGGGGACACACAGCACAGCTCTGACTGCCCCCAGCACACGGCGGGGACACACACAACACAGCTCTGACTGCCCCCAGCACATGGCGGGGACACACAGCACAGCTCTGACTGCCCCCAGCACACGGCGGGGACACACACCACAGCTCTGACTGCCCCCAGCACACGGCGGGACACACACAGCACAGCTCTGACTGCCCCCAGCACACGGCGGGGACACACACAGCACAGCTCTGACTGCCCCCAGCACACGGCGGGGACACACACAACACAGCTCTGACTGCCCCCAGTACACGGCGGGGACACACAGCACAGCTCTGACTGCCCCCAGCACACGGCGGGGACACACACAACACAGCTCTGACTGCCCCCAGCACACGGCGGGACACACACAGCTCTGACTGCCCCCAGCACACGGCGGGACACACAGCACAGCTCTGACTGCCCCCAGCACACGGCGGGGACACACAGCACAGCTCTGACTGCCCCCAGCACACGGCGGGGACACACAGCACAGCTCTGACTGCCCCCAGCACACGGCGGGGACACACACAGCACAGCTCTGACTGCCCCCAGCACACGGCGGGGACACACACAGCCCAGCTCTGATTGCCCCCAGCACACGGCGGGACACACACAGCTCTGACTGCCCCCAGCACACGGCGGGGACACACAGCACAGCTCTGACTGCCCCCAGCACACGGCGGGACACACAGCACAGCTCTGACTGCCCCCAGCACACGGCGGGACACACAGCACAGCTCTGACTGCCCCCAGCACACGGCGGGACACACAGCACAGCTCTGACTGCCCCCAGCACACGGCGGGACACACAGCACAGCTCTGACTGCCCCCAGCACACGGCGGGGACACACACAACACAGCTCTGTCTGCCCCCAGCACACGGCGGGGACACACAGCACAGCTCTGACTGCCCCCAGCACACGGCGGGGACACACAGCACAGCTCTGACTGCCCCCAGCACACGGCGGGACACACAGCACAGCTCTGACTGCCCCCAGCACACGGCGGGACACACAGCACAGCTCTGACTGCCCCCAGCACACGGCGGGACACACAGCACAGCTCTGACTGCCCCCAGCACACGGCGGGACACACAGCACAGCTCTGACTGCCCCCAGCACACGGCGGGGACACACACAACACAGCTCTGACTGCCCCCAGCACACGGCGGGGACACACACAGCACAGCTCTGACTGCCCCCAGCACACGGCGGGACACACAGCACAGCTCTGACTGCCCCCAGCACACGGCGGGACACACAGCACAGCTCTGACTGCCCCCAGCACACGGCGGGACACACAACACAGCTCTGACTGCCCCCAGCACACGGCGGGACACACAACACAGCTCTGACTGCCCCCAGCACACGGCGGGACACACAACACAGCTCTGACTGCCCCCAGCACACGGCGGGACACACACACAGCTCTGACTGCCCCCAGCACACGGCAGGACACACAACACAGCTCTGACTGCCCCCAGCACACGGCGGGACACACAACACAGCTCTGACTGCCCCCAGCACACGGCGGGACACACACACAGCTCTGACTGCCCCCAGCACACGGCGGGACACACAACACAGCTCTGACTGCCCCCAGCACACGGCGGGACACACAGCACAGCTCTGACTGCCCCCAGCACACGGCGGGACACACACAACACAGCTCTGGACTGCCCCCAGCACACGGCGGGACACACACACAGCTCTGACTGCCCCCAGCA
Organism: Antrozous pallidus; assembly: GCA_027563665.1. Taxonomy (NCBI): domain Eukaryota; kingdom Metazoa; phylum Chordata; class Mammalia; order Chiroptera; family Vespertilionidae; genus Antrozous; species Antrozous pallidus. Next base: position 11,434,828 of record CM050530.1, on the reverse strand, counting down.
CACGGCGGGACACACACACAGGTCTGACTGCCCCCAGCACACGGCGGGACACACACCACACACAGCTCTGACTGCCCCCAGCACACGGCGGCGGACACACAACACAGCTCTGACTGCCCCCAGCACACGGCGGGACACACAACACAGCTCTGACTGCCCCCAGCACACGGCGGGACACACACACAGCTCTGACTGCCCCCAGCACACGGCAGGACACACAACACAGCTCTGATGCCCCCAGCACACGGCGGGACACAAACACAGCTCTGACTGCCCCCAGCACACGGCGGGACACACACACAGCTCTGACTGCCCCCAGCACACGGCGGGACAACAACACAGCTCTGACTGCCCCAGCACACGGCGGGACACACAACACACGCTCTGACTGCCCCCCAGCACACGGCGGGGACACACACAACACAGCTCTGACTGCCCCCAGCACACGGCGGGACACACACACAGCTCTGACTGCCCCCAGCACACGGCGGGACACACACACAGGTCTGACTGCCCCCAGCACACGGCGGGACACACACACAGCTCTGACTGCCCCCAGCACACGGCGGGACACACATACAGCTCTGACTGCCCCCAGCACACGGCGGGACACACACACAGCTCTGACTGCCCCCAGCACACGGCGGGACACACAAACAGCTCTGACTGCCCCCAGCACACGGCGGGACACACAACACAGCTCTGACTGCCCCCAGCACACGGGCGGGACACACAGCACAGCTCTGACTGCCCCCAGCACACGGCGGGGACACACAGCACAGCTCTGACTGCCCCCAGCACACGGCGGGGACACACAGCACAGCTCTGACTGCCCCCAGCACACGGCGGGGGACAACACACAACACAGCTCTGACTGCCCCAGCACACGGCGGGGACACACAGCACAGCTCTGACTGCACCCAGCACACGGCGGGGGACACACAGCACAGCTCTGACTGCCCGGAGCACACGGCGGGGACACACACAACACAGCTCTGACTGCCCCCAGCACACGGCGGGGACACACATCTGACTGCCCCCAGCACACGGCGGGACACACAGCACAGCTCTGACTGCCCCCAGCACACGGCGGGGACACACAGCACAGCTCTGACTGCCCCCAGCACACGGCGGGGACACACAGCACAGCTCTGACTGCCCCCAGCACACGGCGGGGACACACAGCACAGCTCTGACTGCCCCCAGCACACGGCGGGACACACACAGCACAGCTCTGACTGCCCCCAGCACACGGCGGGACACACAACACAGCTCTGACTGCCCCCAGCACACGGCGGGACAACACAACACAGCTCTGACTGCCCCCAGCACACGGCGGGGACACACACACACAGCTCTGACTGCCCCCAGTACACGGCGGGGACACACACACAGCTCTGACTGCCCCCAGCACACGGCGGGACACACAACACAGCTCTGACTGCCCCCAGCACACGGCGGGACACACAACACAGCTCTGACTGCCCCCAGCACACGGCGGGGACACACACAACACAGCTCTGACTGCCCACGGCGGGACACACACACAGCTCTGACTGCCCCCAGCACACGGCGGGACACACACACAGGTCTGACTGCCCCCAGCACACGGCGGGACACACACACAGCTCTGACTGCCCCCAGCACACGGCGGGACACACAACACAGCTCTGACTGCCCCCAGCACACGGCGGGACACACAACACAGCTCTGACTGCCCCCAGCACACGGCGGACACACAACACAGCTCTGACCTGCCCCCAGCACACGGCAGGGGACACACAACACAGCTCTGACTGCCCCCCAGCACACGGCGGGACACACAGCACAGCTCTGACTGCCCCCAGCACACGGCGGGACACACACACAGCTCTGACTGCCCCCAGCACACGGCGGGGACACACAACACAGCTCTGACTGCCCCCAGCACACGGCGGGACACACAACACAGCTCTGACTGCCCCCAGCACACGGCGGGGACACACACACACAGCTCTGACTGCCCCCAGCACACGGCGGGACACACACACCCCCAGCACACGGCGGGACACACAGCACAGCTCTGACTGCCCCCAGCACACGGCGGGACACACAGCACAGCTCTGACTGCCCCCAGCACACGGCGGGACACACAGCACAGCTCTGACTGCCCCCAGCACACGGCGGGACACACAGCACAGCTCTGACTGCCCCCAGCACACGGCGGGACACACAGCACAGCTCTGACTGCCCCCAGCACACGGCGGGACACACAACACAGCTCTGACTGCCCCCAGCACACGGCGGGACACACAGCACAGCTCTGACTGCCCCCAGCACACGGCGGGGACACACAGCACAGCTCTGACTGCCCCAGCACACGGCGGGGACACACAGCACAGCTCTGACTGCCCCCAGCACACGGCTGGGACACACAGCACAGCTCTGACTGCCCCCAGCACACGGCGGGGACACACAGCACAGCTCTGACTGCCCCCAGCACACGGCGGGACACACAGCACAGCTCTGACTGCCCGGAGCACACGGCGGGGACACACACAACACAGCTCTGACTGCCCCCAGCACACGGCGGGGACACACAGCACAGCTCTGACTGCCCCCAGCACACGGCGGGACACACAGCACAGCTCTGACTGCCCCCAGCACATGGCGGGGACACACAGCACAGCTCTGACTGCCCCCAGCACACGGCGGGGACACACAGCACAGCTCTGACTGCCCCCAGCACACGGCGGGGACACACAGCACAGCTCTGACTGCCCCCAGCACACGGCGGGACACACAGCACAGCTCTGACTGCCCCCAGCACACGGCGGGACACACAACACAGCTCTGACTGCCCCCAGCACACGGCGGGACACACAACACAGCACTGACTGCCCCCCAGCACACGGCGGGGACACACACAACACAGCTCTGACTGCCCCCAGTACACGGCGGGGACACACAGCACAGCTCTGACTGCCCCCAGCACACGGCGGGACACACAGCACAGCTCTGACTGCCCCCAGCACACGGCGACACACAGCACAGCTCTGATTGCCCCCAGCACACGGCGGGACACACAGCACAGCTCTGACTGCCCCCAGCACACGGCGGGGACACACACAACACAGCTCTGACTGCCCCCAGCACACGGCGGGGACACACACGCACAGCTCTGACTGCCCCCAGCACACGGCGGGGACACACAGCACAGCTCTGACTGCCCCAGCACACGGCGGGGACACACACAGCACAGCTCTGACTGCCCCCAGCACACGGCGGGGACACAGCACAGCTCTGACTGCCCCCAGCACACGGCGGGGACACACAGCACAGCTCTGACTGCCCCCAGCACACGGCGGGACACACACACACAGCTCTGACTGCCCCCAGCACACGGCGGGGACACACCAAACAGCTCTGACTGCCCCCAGCACACGGCGGGACACACACACAGCTCTGACTGCCCCCAGCACACGGCGGGACACACACACAGCTCTGACTGCCCCCACCACACGGCGGGGACACACAACTGACTGCCCCCAGCACACGGCGGGACACACACACAGCTCTGACTGCCCCCAGCACACGGCGGGACACACAACACAGCTCTGACTGCCCCCAGCACACGGCGGGGACACACAACACAGCTCAGACTGCCCCCAGCACACGGCGGGGACACACAACACAGCTCTGACTGCCCCCAGCACACGGCGGGACACACACACAGCTCTGACTGCCCCCAGCACACGGCGGGGACACACAACACAGCTCTGACTGCCCCCAGCACACGGCGGGGACACACAGCACAGCTCTGACTGCCCCCAGCACACGGCGGGACACACACAACACAGCTCTGACTGCCCCCAGCACACGGCGGGACACACAGCACAGCTCTGACTGCCCCCAGCACACGGCGGGACACACAACACAGCTCTGACTGCCCCCAGCACACGGCGGGACACACAACACAGCTCTGACTGCCCCCAGCACACGGCGGGGACACACACAACACAGCTCTGACTGCCCCCAGTACGGGGGACACACAGCACAGCTCTGACTGCCCCCAGCACACGGCGGGGACACACACAACACAGCTCTGACTGCCCCCAGTACACGGCGGGGACACACAGCACAGCTCTGACTGCCCCCAGCACACGGCGGGGACACACACAACACAGCTCTGACTGCCCCCAGCACACGGCGGGACACACACAGCTCTGACTGCCCCCAGCACACGGCGGGGACACACACAGCACAGCTCTGACTGCCCCCAGCACACGGCGGGACACACAACACAGCTCTGACTGCCCCCAGCACACGGCGGGGACACACAGCACAGCTCTGACTGCCCCCAGCACACGGCGGGGACACAGCACAGCTCTGACTGCCCCCAGCACACGGCGGGACACACACAACACAGCTCTGACTGCCCCCAGCACACGGCGGGGACACACAGCACAGCTCTGACTGCCCCCAGCACACGGCGGGACACACAGCACAGCTCTGACTGCCCCCAGCACACGGCGGGGACACACAGCACAGCTCTGACTGCCCCCAGCACACGGCGGGGACACACACAGCACAGCTCTCACTGCCCCCAGCACACAGCGGGGACACACAGCACAGCTCTGACTGCCCCCAGCACACGGCGGGACACACAGCACAGCTCTGACTGCCCCCAGCACACGGCGGGGACACACACAACACAGCTCTGACTGCCCCCAGCACACGGCGAGGACACACAGGGAAAGAGCGAGGTGAGCCCGGCCGGGGCGGCTCAGTGGACGGAGTGTCGGCCTGCGGACCCCAGGGTCCCAGGTTCGATTCCGGTCAAGGGCATGTACCTTGGCTGTGGGCACATCCCCCGGGGAGGAGGGTGTGCAGGAAGCAGCTGATGGATGTTTCTAACTCTCTCCCTCTCCCTTCCTCTCTTTAAAAACATCAATAAAATATATATAGAAAAGAACAAGCTGATAGTCAGCACATCAGACCTCGTCCACACCAACTACGCTACTCGCTGTCCTGCCCGCCCAGTGACTCCCAAGAGGACAGAACAAGCCAAACGACACTGCCTCAGGCTCCTGACGCCCCTCACACTGTTTCATTTGGCTCAAGTGGCATCCCACCCACTCCCCGTTCTCCATACACGTACCTCGCCTTTCTTCTAAGATTCAGCTCAGGAATTACTCTCTAGGATTACTTCCCTCACCCTCGTGTTGGACTGAGCTCCTGCTCTGGGCCTCAGCAGCACTGTGTGCCTGCGTCCACATGGAAACTGTGTGCTCGGCACGTGAAGCTCACATTAGAGGGTGAGTTTCTTGAAATTCGCCGTCATGTCTCACTCCTCTCTATGCCCACGCCCACCACACGCTCAGTAAATTTTTACTGCATTAAATGTAAAAGATTGATCAAGTTCTAGGATGACACAAACAGCCCAGTGTGGTGTTCTAGGTACAGAATTTACTGTCTCTGGGAGGAGCCAACATGTAAATAATTGGGGCAGAACGTGAACTATTCACACTGCCAGAAGCTGCAGTACTGGTGGTGAAGACTTTTAAGTGTATCGTATCTCCAAACTACAAACATGTAATTCCTACGCACTAAAACCAAGTGAAACTACCCTATTCTACATAATAAAAGGCTAATATGCAAATTGTCCCCAGTTTGACCAGAGGGCAGGGATAACATGCCAACCACCCATAGCCCCTTGCCCTGGCCAGCCCCACCCCAGATAGGACCCTCCCATAGGCCCCCCACCCGTGCACAATTTTGTGCACCAGGCCTCTAGCTTATAATAATCACTGCTCGATAAAAACAAAAAATGTTAAAATGTGGTTATTTTTTCCCCTCAATTGCTTACTAAAATAAATTTAGTTTTTCAGAGAGTTGAACTAGCCAATGTGATGATAGCCAAATCATATGTCTCGTTATCAAAAGACTAGAGGCCCGGTGCATGAAATTCGTGCAGGGGGGGTGCTCACCTCAGCCCGGCCTGCGCCCTCACAACCCAGGAGCCCTCAAGGAAAGTCGACCGATGACTGAGGCCCGCCAGGCAGCTGGCCATCCTGAGCACTGCCACTGTGCTCGCCAGCCACGAGCCCAGCTTCTGGCTGAGCGGCGCTCCCCCGTACCCCTGTAGGAGTGCACTGACCACCAGGGGGCAGCTCCTGCACTGAGCGTCTGTTCCCTGGTGGTCAGTGCGCTCCCCCGTACCCCTGTAAGAGTGCACTGACCACCAGGGGGCAGCTCCTGCACTGAGCGTCTGTTCCCTGGTGGTCAGTGTGCATCATAGTGACCAATCATTCTGCCGTTTGGTCAATTTGCACATTAGCCTTTTATTATATAGGAGGATTAAAAACACAAATGAATTCAATTTTCTGTACAATTAATTCAACAAGTACAGATTTAACTGTGCTCCATGACAGCTCAGAGATTTCACGACCAGACCCATGCCCACCTTGAGCTGGATTTTCTTCTGCAGCTCCTCCACGGCCTCCTGCTGCGCCGCCGTCAGGGCCGCCAAGCGCTCTTCCCTGTCTCTGCGGCCGGGAGAAACAAACCGCACGCGTGAAAACACGGTGAGGGCTCGGGGCTCACCTGTTCTAAACCAGTGGTCACCACCCTGTCGGCCCTCACGGACCACCAGTTGGTGACGCTGTTCTAAAGGGCTATTATTTTCTAAAATTATTTTTCTAAGTGCCTGTGAAGTCCCAGACATATTGTTCATTAAGTGCCCGGAAAGCAGCAGAGTATTAGCGATGAAATAGGTTTCTGGACCCAGGCAGGGGTTACACGTTGGCTCTAGGACTGTCACGTAAGTATGCCAGCAAAACCACAAGAGAAAAGACAAGGCATGAACTCACACAGAGACGAGGAGGAAGCAATCCCAAACAAATGCTTGGGGGAAACGCAGTCAACCAAAACTCTCTGAATGAAGTCATATGTGGGAGTTAGCAGACAAAGACTGCAAACGGCTATTATAAACATGTTCAGATAATTAAAAGTACGCCAGAATAAAGAGAAATATTATGACAATGACTTAACACACAGAGACTCTCCACAGAGAAAAGAAAGGTCTAAAACACATTCCAATAAGAGCATTAAGATCCTTGAACAAACGGCCGACTCCAGGGGTGGCGCGCGGAGGACACGACACATCTGGAGCCCGTGCAGCGTGGGAAAGGGAGACGGTGCCAAGATACACGGAGTGAGTCCAGGGGGCTCAGGGGCCAATGAAAGAGCTCCCCGTGTCCCACGTGGACAAAGTGAGCAAGGAAATGAGTAACGTCAGACTGGTCTGTGACAGAAAGTACAAAAAGATATAACAAGTCCACACTGACACATGAATGAATGAATGAATGAATGAATGAATGAATGGGAGAGGACAGACAAACGTCCTACCACAAATACGCTATGCAGTGATTCTTCCCCCAGCGCGGTGTGGGCTGTGCTCGTGGCTGCTCCAGGGCGGACAGCGGGGGAGACTTTAAAGTCACGACACAAGGAAGAAGCCTGACCCTGGCCTCACCAGGTGACCCAGGGTCCAGCTCGGAGGCAAGGCCAGCGGACACACGAGTCTCTGGCAGACACTTGGGAACTGAAACCTGCGTTCAGCCCTGTGGTCCTACTGGCAGACACCACACCCTCCTCCGACCGCCAGAAACACACCGACTAGACCCCAGCTGAGCAGCAGTCTGTATAACACCTGACCTCTCTCAGAACTGCCAGGGTCACCAAAACCAGGGGAAATCTGGGAAACTACTAAAAACTCAGAGAAGCAAATAAATACCCGGAGAAATAATGGCCAAGCACTACCCAAATCTGATGAAAAACCATCACAAAGAGCACCAACCTAGACAAATCAGTCACACAGAAATGTAAAAGGGCCAGCACAGTCCTAACAGCATTACATGCCAGAAACCATTTATTACAAAGCTTTGATAATTAAATCAGAGGATAAAGAAAGTCACCTCCAGACCAGAGGACAGAGCCCACACAAGACCCACCCATCCAGGGAAACGTGATTCATGTCAGCAAGCTCTCTGATGAGCAGGACAATTTTGATGTTTCAATAACATGTGTCAGAACACCAGGGTATTCACATGAAGGAAAAATAAGTTGTATTTCTATCTCAAACCATACAGTAAAATCAACTCTTTGTAGATAAACACTTTACTATTATAGGAAAACCATGGCATTTTAAAGAATATTTCATGACTCAGGACAGAAAAGGATTTCATAAACCAGCCCAGAAAGCACAGACCAGTGTGTTCAGTTTTGTCACACTGCAGTCAGGGGCTGTGCTGAGCAAGGCCTCATGAGAAGAGTGACAACGCAAGCCCCGCCCACAGACTCATTCGCGGTGTGAGCTGGTAAAAGTGAGTGCCTCCCGCACACCAATAAAATGAGCCCACACAGGAATGGACAGAAGACTTATGTAAGTGTACATGAAAAAAATGCTTAGTAGCTGATAAGTATGCAAAAAGTTATTCAGCCTTATTATTGGTCTTAGAACATTTTCACATACACCAAAGAAAAGTGTATTTTCACATACACCAAATTTGACACAATTAAAAGGTCAGAAAAAAAATCACATGTCAGCAAGGTATACACCAACCAAAAGGGACTTAGGCTTGGCCAATTAAGTGCCTTTTCCTCGGTCTTTAAATCTCAAACAACTGATTCTAAAATGAAGGGGTGGCCGAAGGTCACTTACCACCATCACAGTGACACACGCTGACCAGACTGCTGCTGCCCAAAGGCCGCGGCGATGGTTCCTGAGGCCTGGCTCGCCGCCCGACCAGCCCAAGCCTGGTCCTGAGCCCCCACCCGCCATGCTCCCCGCATGCCCCTGAAACCCCTCTGCTTCATTCAGCCAGAATCAAACTCTACTTCTGGGGAGGAGAGCCAAATGGCGGCACAGGGAAACACCTCTTTTGCTGCCCATGCACAATTCCAAAACTACAACCTAACAACAGAACAAGCATCACCCAGAGCCACCGGGGAGCTGGCCGAGTGACCCCACAGGTAACAGTGACGAGAGGCCGCTGTGGCTCAAGAGGAGCAGCAGTGCGCAGCCTTGAGGACACGCGGGGAGTGAGGTTCGGAACCTTGCGCGCGAGCTGTGAGGGACGGGCAGCAGCAAACCCGGCTGGTTTTCTCCAACGGGGAGGGCGGAGGCCCCCACAGCACTGACCCCCCAGTTCCAGACAAGGTCCCAGGTCGGGAAAAGGAAGACCCGGGCGCGGCTGAGGCCTGCGAGATGGAGGAGAGTGCGCGTGCCTTGGAACAGCAGTTCGTAAAGTGCGCGGCGGGCAGAGGACGCGTGACTTGCTCCCTGGCTCGGAGACCACCAGACTGCTTTGTTTTACAACCCTGGGCGGGACTCAGACTCATTTGGGGAGAGGCAGAGTTGTCTGGCAACGGGTGGAGACCAGCGATGGATTTCTCTTCGAGGTGCCTGCAGCCATTACCACCCAGCACAGAGACCCGCATAGGGCGGAGCTGACCCCGCCCCCCGACATGCCGCATAGGGAGGCTGAGCCACTGTCCCATTGAGGACACCTACCACACACAGCTAAGGGACCAACTCAGGAAAGCAGCCACAATGCAGAGAAATGGAAAGTAATCAGCTGTGAAAGAAATGGAGGAAAAAAGACGACTAGACATAGAGTTCAAAACCACAGTAATTAGGTTTTTCAAGAGGCTACTAGAAAAGGCCGATGAACTTCATGAGAACTACAAGGAAATGAACAAGACCTACGAGGAAATGAACAACACTTATGAGGATATGAAAAAGGACCAACTAGAAATTAAGCATACATTGACTGAAATAAAAAAAATATTATACAAAGACCTAAACGCAGTCCAGACGACCGCAAGAACCAAGTCAAAGATTTGAAATACAAAGAAGCAAAATCCACTCGGCCGGAAAAGCAAGAAGCAAAAAGAATTCAAAAAATTGAAGATAGTGTAAGGGGCCTCTGGGACAACCTCAAGCATACCAACATCCGAATTATAGGGGTGCCAGAAAAAGAGAGAGAGCAAGTTAATGAAAACCTACTTGAAGAAATAGTGACCGAAAACTTCCCCCACCTGGTGAAAGAAATTGACTTAAAAACCCAAGGAGTACACAGAACCCCAAAATATAGGAATCTAAAGAGGACCACACCAAGACACATCATAATTAAAATGCCAAGAGCAAAAGACAAAGAGAAAATATTAAAAGCAGCAAGAGAAAAACAGTTACCTATAAGGGAGCACCCATACGATTGTCAGCAGATTTCTCAACAGAAATGATGCAGGCCAGACAGGAGTGGCAAGAAATATTCAAAGTGATGAATGGCAAGAATCTACAACCAAGATTACTCTATCCAGCAAAGCTATCATTCAGAATAGTCAGATAAAGTGCTTCGCAGATAAAAAAAAAAGCTAAAGTTCATTACCACCAAACCAATATTATATGAAATGCTGAAAGATATTCTTTAAGAAGAGGAAGAAGAAAAAGGTAAAAATATATATTATGAACAACAAATACACATCTATTAACAAATGAATCTAAAAATCAAGTGAATTAACAATCTGATGAACAGGATAAACTGGGGAATAGAACAGAATCACGGACATAGAGAGGGAATGGACGGACAATTCTTGGGGAGAAAAGGGGTGTGGGAAGTGCAGCAAGAGACTGGACAAAAATCATGCACCTATGGGAGAGGACAGTGGGGGGGAGGTGGGGGCGGAGGGGGGGATTGGTACTGGGTGGAGGGGAGCTATAGGGGGAAAGATGTAATTAATAAACTGAACAATAAAGGGGGAAAAAAAACTCTATTTCTTGCAACCCAACATTTTTTGAAGTATCATGTTTTCCATCCGACAGAAATGTTCAAAAGACTTTCACTTTAATATGATGCTATAGCTGAAACCAGTGTGACTCAGGATAGAGCACCGGCCTGCAGACTGAAGGGTCCCGGGTTCAATTCTAGTCAAGGGCATGTACTTTGGTTGCAGGCGCATCCCCAGTGGGGGGTGTGCAGGAGGCAGCTGATTGATGTTTCTCTCTCATCGATGTTTCTAACTCTCTATCCCTCTCCCTTCCTCTCTGTAAAAAACAATAAAATATACATTTTTTAAAAATACGATGCTATAAAGCCTGGAAATGGACATTTCTGTCCTTGGACCATTTCTAAATATCTACACGACAGCAGGTACCTTTGAGACTTGATCTGAACGTGGACTCATGCAAAATGTCTGCCAGGCTCCCGATCACACAGGTACCTCGCTCTCTCCCGTCTGCCAAGCTCCCGATCACACAGGTACCTCGCTCTCTCCCGTCTGCCAAGCTCCCGATCACACAGGTACCTCGCTCTCTCCCGTCTGCCAGGCTCCCGATCACACAGGTACCTCGCTCTCTCCCGTCTGCCAAGCTCCCGATCACACAGGTACCTCGCTCTCTCCCGTCTGCCAGGCTCCCGATCACACAGGTACCTCGCTCTCTCCCGTCTGCCAGGCTCCCGGTCACACAGGTACCTCGCTCTCTCCCGTCTGCCAGGCTCCCAATCACACAGGTACCTCGCTCTCTCCCGTCTGCCAGGCTCCCAATCACACAGGTACCTCGCTCTCTCCTGTCTGCTAGGCTCCCGATCACACAGGTACCTCGCTCTCTCCCGTCTGCCAAGGTCCCGATCACACAGGTACCTCGCTCTCTCCCGTCTGCCAAGCTCCCGATCACACAGGTACCTCGCTCTCTCCCGTCTGCCAGGCTCCCGATCACACAGGTACCTCGCTCTCTCCCGTCTGCCAAGCTCCCAATCACACAGGTACCTCGCTCTCTCCCGTCTGCCAAGGTCCCGATCACACCTCGCTCTCTCCCGTCTGCCAAGCTCCCGATCACACAGGTACCTCGCTCTCTCCCGTCTGCCAGGCTCCCGATCACACAGGTACCTCGCTCTCTCCCGTCTGCCAAGCTCCCAATCACACAGGTACCTCGCTCTCTCCCGTCTGCCAGGCTCCCGATCACACAGGTACCTCGCTCTCTCCCGTCTGCCAAGCTCCCAATCACACAGGTACCTCGCTCTCTCCCATCTGCCAGGCTCCCGATCACACAGGTACCTCGCCCTCTCCCGTCTGCCAAGCTCCCGATCACACAGGTACCTCGCTCTCTCCCGTCTGCCAGGCTCCCGGTCACACAGGTACCTCGCTCTCTCCCGTCTGCCAAGCTCCCAATCACACAGGTACCTCGCTCTCTCCCGTCTGCCAGGCTCCCGATCACACAGGTACCTCGCTCTCCCCCGTCTGCCAGGCTCCCGATCACACAGGTACCTCGCTCTCTCCCGTCTGCCAGGCTCCCAGTCACACAGGTACCTCGCTCTCTCCCGTCTGCCAGGCTCCCGGTCACACAGGTACCTCGCTCTCTCCCGTCTGCCAAGCTCCCAATCACACAGGTACCTCACTCTCTCCCGTCTGCCAGGCTCCCGATCACACAGGTACCTCGCTCTCCCCCGTCTGCCAGGCTCCCGATCACACAGGTACCTCGCTCTCTCCCGTCTGCCAGGCTCCCGATCACACAGGTACCTCGCTCTCTCCCGTCTGCCAGGCTCCCGATCACACAGGTACCTCGCTCTCTCCCGTCTGCCAGGCTCCCGGTCACACAGGTACCTCGCTCTCTCCCGGGCGGCGTCCTCCCGGGCCTTCTCCTTTTCCTGCCTCTGTTGCTCGATCCGCGCCTCCTGCTCTTTCCTCTTGGTCAGCAGTTCCTCCACACGGGCCTGCCGCTCTGCCTCCAGCGCTCGCTTTCGCTCCTGATGTCAGAAATGTTTTAAAAGGTGTCAGATTTATGTGGAAAATGAAGACAACATAGCTCTGACAAAAAGGTATGTACTAAAACCATGGAGATCCCTGGCTTGTCATTAGGTCTGCTTTACAGAATCTGAACAAAAACCAAGCACCAGCAATACATGGTTCCATGTAATTTACCGGTGTTAACATAACGATCAGAATAAATGCTGTCTATGTTCAGCAAATACTATGTTGTTCATATTCTGCAGGAACCCAGTAAGTATTTTATGGTTAGTCACTTCTAAAGCCCTGTGTCTAGAAATGGGTCTAGAAATACCAAAACACTGTGAAGAAAGCACAGATAACAGGTTTCATGTCTGGACTAAGCTTGCATAAAGGAGTTAGTGGAGGAAAGCTGTGGCAGGAGAAAGAGGCGTCATATGTCAGCAGAGTGGTCAGAGGGTGGGCACTGGGTCCCCTTATTTACCAGCCGGGTGGCCTGGTCCAGTTACATTATATCTGAGCCTTTGTTTACGAGGGACCGACAACCACCACCACCACGAGGGCGGAAGACACTCTGTGGAAACAGGGTAACCGCACCGTGAAGCTGTGCCTGGTGTCTTTCTGCCGGGTGGGGCACTCTGGCTAATTCTCACCATATTGCTAGTTGTACTGGTGCATCTGTTTTTCAGTTCACCTCCATTTCCAGGCAACTCCCAAACCTCTCCCACCTTCTTTATTTGTTTTCTACTTTATTTTTATTGTTGACACTATTACATCTACTCCCCATACCCCCTTTGCCCACCTCCAACTAGCCCTCCCCCCCCACCCCCTTGGCCATCACCACACTGTTGTCTGCCTCCAAGGGCCAGGCATGCAGGGACGCATTTTGGCTAATCTCTTCACTCTTCCATCCCGTCCCCACCTCCCCTCCCTCTGACGTGTCAGCCGTTCCGTGTAACACCCACACCTCGCTGTTAACTGACGGGAATGCACTGCTTGTGGCCCTGGTCAGAGGGAAACTGTCTACGCCACACAAGCATCTTGCACTGGGAGGGATTCCATAAATATGTTGATAAAGGAAGCGTGGCTTTATAAAGTGACTCTATATCCTTACAAATAAAGAACATAAACTATGGCCAAGGAATTAGAACGGTGTCTCCTCACGCTCACGCCTTCTGAACCCTCCTGGACACCACGGTCCTTGGTCTCACAGTTATGTACGTTATGGCAGCTAGAAGAAGAATCTGGGAGCCCCCCCCCCTTATGCCTAAGACGTGGCAGGTGCCCCGTCGCTGCCAGCCAGACAGAGTTCCACCTGGACGGCTTCATCCCGCGCCTGCTTTTCCTCCTGCCTTCGCTGGCGCTCTTCCTGCAGCTCACTCAGCCTCTGCTCATATTCCTTCAGCTTCGATAAGACGTCATGGCGCTTGTTCTGGGCTTCAAGGGTGTTTATGAAGGCAATCTCATTTACCTTCAATAAAAACAAAAAGTGAATCTCAAAAAATTAATTCTAGAGTGTGCCACAAAAATACACTTAATAGTCTTTATATCACATCATAAACCAGTGCAAAGGCTTAAAACAAAAGTGTAATAGTCTTGAGTGTTTTCTTCAATATTTACCCCCCAAAATGGATAATAATATGCTTATAAAATAAATCCACAGGCCTCAGTAAGAACGATGTACAATAAATAAAGGTCTGCCACAGACAGTATTTTAAGTCAATAAATAAATTAGGATTCTTATAGAACGATCTTATAAAGTTCTACATAACATCCTTATAATCTGCAACTGAGATTAAAACAATTACATATATGTATTCTAAGGAGTTTGAACAAACCTTAAATACCAAATTGTTTTCTTCAACATACACTGAGTGAATGACAATTAGGTACAATGCACCCTGAACTTGATATATACTGTTCTTTGGAGTCCAGCAAAACCTGACAGCAGTGTTTATGAGTAAAGTGTAGCTAATGAGAAAATTGAAAAAAGTCAGTGGGGGTTGAACCTTTCATTCTTCTTTTTAAATCTTCACCTAAGGATATTCTTCCAACGATTTTTAGAGAGAGTAGAAGAGCGAGGGGAAGACAGAGAGAAACACCGATGTGAGAGAAACACATCCACTGGTTGTGGGCAAGGGAGGATCCTGCCACCGAGGTACAGGCCCTTGAGTGGAATCAAACCCAGGATCCTTCAGTCCACAGACAGATGCTCTATCCACTGAGCAAAACTGGGTAGGGCAGTTTTCATTCTCTAAAGCCAGAAAAATACAGTGAGATGGGGGAGTAAAGGCCGAGCTATTTGCTCTTTTTTTTTTAATCTTTATTGTTCAGTTTATTAATTACATTGTTCCCCCCTTTTTTTTCCCCCTATAGTTCCCCTCCACCTGGTACCCATCCCACCCTCCGCCCTCACCCCCCTCCACTGTCCTCTCCCATAGTTGCATGATTTTTGTCCAGTCTCTTGCTGCACTTCCCACTCCCCCTTTCTCCCCAAGAGTTGTCAGTCCATTCCCTCTCTATGTCCATGATTCTGCTACATTCACCAGTATATCCTGTTCATCAGCTTATTAATTCACTTGATTTTTAGATTCATTTGTTAATAGATGTGTATTTGTTGTTCATAATTTACACTTTTATCTTTTTCTTCTTCCTCTTCTTAAAGAATATCTTTCAGCATTTCATATAATGTTGGTTTGGTGGTGATGAACTTCTTTAGCTTTTTCTTATCTGCGAAGCACTTTATCTGGCCTTCAATTCTGAATGATAGCTTTGCTGGATAGAGTAATCTTGGTTGTAGATTCTTGCTATTCATCACTTTGAATATTTCTTGCCACTCCCGTCTAACCTGCATCGTTTCTGTTGAGAAATCTGCTAACAATCGTATGGGTGCTCCCTTATAGGTTTCTCTCTTGCTGCTTTTAATATTTTCTCTTTGTCTTTTGCTCTTGGCATTTTAATTATGATGTGCCTTGGTGTGGTCCTCTTAGGGTTCCTATATATTGGGGTTCAGTGCGCTTCTTGGACTCCTAAGTCAATTTCTTTCACCAGGTGTGGGAAGTTTTCGGTCACTATTTCTTCAAATAGGTTTTCATTGTCTTGCTCTCTCTCTTTTTCTGGCACCCCTATAATTCGGATGTTAGTATGCTTGAGGTTGTCCCAGAGGCCCCTTACACTATCTTCAATTTTTTGAATTCTTTTGGTTTCTTGCTTTTCCAGCTGAGTGGATTTTACCTCTTTGTATTTCAAATCTTTAACTTGGTTCTTGGGAGTGCTCCAGAGCACTTTTAGGTCTTTGTATAATATTTTTTATTTCAGTCAGTGTATGCTTAATTTCTGGTTGGTCCTTTTTCTTTTTTTTTCTTTTTTTAATATATTTTATTGATTTTTTACAGAGAGGAAGGGAGAGAGATAGAAAGCCAGAAACATCGATGAGAGAGAAACATCGATCAGCTGCCTCTTGCACACCCCCTACTGGGGATGTGCCCGCAGCCACGGTACATGCCCTTGACCGGAATCGAACCCGGGACCTTTCAGTCCGCAGGCCGACGCTCTATCCACTGAGCCAAACCGGCTTTGGCTGGTTGGTCCTTTTTCATATCCTTGAGAGTCTCCTTTATATCCTTGAGGGTCTCCTTCATTTCCTTGTAGGACTCATTCATTTCCTTTGTGGTCTTGCTTATTTCCTTATAGGCCTCGACCTTTTGTTGGAGCCTCTTGAGAAGCCCTATGACCGTGGTTTTGAATTCCATGTCATTTTTTTCCCTCCATTTCTTTCACACCTGATTTCTTTCCATGTCTCTGCATGGTGGCTGCTTCCTTGATTTGGTCAATTAGCTTTGTGTGGTAGACGTCCTACTAGGGACAGTGGCTCAGCCTCCCCAGTTACCTGAGGTGGATATGGGTTGCACAGTCTTGCTGAAGTTAAGCTCAGGTTAATCGTTGTTAGCACTTGGAGGTGTTGACCTCCAGGCCAATTGTCTGTGAAGCTCAGCTGTGCTCAGGTTGGATGGGCAGAGTCTCCGGGCCAAGCAGACAGCCATTAGCTCCGCCCTATGCGGCCCCAAGGACTCTGTGCTGGGGGCAATGGCTGCCAGCACCTCTGAGAGAGAGCCGCTGTGGAGCTCTACCAGCTGCCGGGGAATTCAGACTCTCCCCAAATGAGTCTGCACACCCAATGTCTCACCCAGGGTCGTAAAACAAAGCAGTCTGACAGTTTTCCGAATGAGAGAGCAAGTCGCAGAGTGCTCTCTGCGCGGTCACGCAGCTGAGCTGTTCGCACAAGCTGCCTTCTCCACAAGCCGGGAGACCCGGCAGCACCCGAGCTTCGGCGTGCCCTCCCACTGTCCAGTTTTCACCCCATATGATAGTGGGTGGGTTCCCTGGACTTCGCCCAGAGCTGGAGAATCAGTCCAGTGGGACGTCTTTGTCTCCCCGTTCGAGAAAACTGGCCGGTTTTCAGCCGCCTGCCCTCTCCACTGGCGCGCGCTCCAAACCTCTCTCCGCGGGAATCTTTCAACGCTGTCTGCCGCCGCTCCTCAGAGTCACAGTGTCTTATCTTCACTTTTATTTGTGGAGTTTTCACTCGGCCAGCTTTCTGGTGATTCTGGAAGGTGTTTGTTCTTTCGTTAAGTTGTAGTATTAAAATTGCTGAGCATGACGGCAAGATAGGTGTTTTACCTATGCCGCCATCTTGGTTCTCCCCGAGCTATAAGCTCTTTGACATGTGCTACCTCAGACAGTCAGAAACAGCCCTGCGCAGACAACTGCTTTTCAGCAAAGCCATTCAACATGTAAAGGAAAGGGTTCCCAACAACCTGGTACTGAAACATTAGTTATCCACATGGTAACATGTCTTCTTAACCCTCGCCTTCACCACGTACAAAAATTCAAAATGAAATTCAGGCATCATTGTAAAATTAAAAGCTTCTAGAAAGAATCTTGAGAGAAAAAATCTTAGTAACCTTAGTTAAGGTAAAGCTTTTTAAAATAGGATGTAAAACTCATCAAGTACAGAAGAAAACAGTCAACATTTTGAATTTTACCAGCTGATGAGACTTGAAAAAGCACTGTTACAGAAGTGAGAAGGTGCAGCTCAGTGGTCAAGTACAGACTGTGCGCCAGGAGGTCAGGGTTTGATTCCCGGTCCTGGCATGTGACTGGGCTGCAGGCTCAATCCCTAGTGTGGGGGTGCAGGAGGGAGCTGAGCAATGACTCTCTCATCACTGATATTTCCATCTCTCTCTCCCTCTTCTTTCCTCTCTCTTGTTGGAATCCTTTTCATCTCCCGCGTGTTCAGGGTTCCAGTTCAGGGTTCGGGTTCTGGAGAAGGCCGCATACAAATGAACAAAGACTCAGAAAAACATAAATTTGGAAAAATGGGGGGGGGGCAGGTGGCAGCCTATCTCTAGTGGAAGGACTACCTTTTGCCTTGGCCTTGCCATTCCTTTTATTTAGGTTCTGGGAATACACCCATTGCCCGTAGGCGGGAAATGAGCCGATTATCTGGTCAGGAAGGATTTACACGATTATCTGGTGGGGAAGTTGCCCGTGCCACCCTTGTCTCCATTAGACATGGAGTGGTTGGCTCTGACCTTTCAGGGCTTCAAGGTTGACCGAGCCTTTTGGATTCCTTGTCCACACCTTTCTGTTGGTGAGGTAATGGCTGGTTCCCAGCATCTCTCATTCTCAAAACCAATAAAACTTTGTTTTTTAAAGGCAATCCACAGATTGAGAGAAAATATATGCAAAAGACAGATTGAGCCCTACTGGTGTGGATAGAGTGTCGGCCTTCGGACTGAAGGGTCCCGGGTTCAATTCCAGTCAAGGGCACATGCCTAGGTTGCAGGCTTGATCCCCAGTAGAGGGGCATGAAGGAAGCAGCGGATCAATGATTCTCTCATCATGGATGTTTCTCTCTCTCTCCCTCTCTCTGAAATCAATACAAATGTGTTTTAAAAAACACAGACTGATTTCCAGTCACAGGCATACACCTGGCCCTGGTTGGAGAGCATGCAGGAGGCAACCAATCCATGTGTCTCTCTCACATTGGTGTCTCTCTCTCTCTCTCTCTCCCCCCCCCCCGTCTCCCCCCCTCCATTACAGTCTCTCTTAAAATCACATTCTCTGATGAGGATGAACAACAAGAGAAGTTAAACATGAACACGTAAACCTATCATGATCCATTCTCAAATATTTACCCCAGAAAATAAAAGCACAAATCTGCACAAAGACTGGTACATGAATATCCGACGCAGTTACATGTGAAAACAAACTGCTTTGAATTAACAAATTACGGTAATTCTATTCAGTGGTGTGTGGTTCTCAGCAATGAAAAAGTAACTGATATTCACAACAGCAGGAATAAAGTCAAAATAACCATGCTGAGTGACGGACACCAGAGGAGAGCGCATACTGTATGATTCCATTCATAGAAAATTCTAGAAAATGTTTACAGCCACAGTGACAAAAAGCAGGTCAGAAACTGCATGGTAATATTTGGAGAAAGGAATGAATTACAAGAATGTATGAAGAAACTTTTGAGGGTGATGGAACTGTTTATAATCTTCATGATATGATAGTTGCAGGAATATATACATGTCAAAACACATCAAACTGATGCTTTACATATGTGCTATCCATTGTCTGTCAATTATACCTCAATAAAACTGTAATATACACACACACACACACACACACACACACACCATAGGATTATTGTGAAGACAAGATATTGCACCTAATAAGCTTAACATGAGCCTGTAAACATGCTCTGATATTCTGGACAGAATAGACATTTGATAAATGTAAGTTTTTAATATAACATATAATATTAAAACATTTTTAATATGACAACTGTGAAAAGGACGCGGGTAACTAATTCAATGCTCAAACACCTAAGATAGAGGTACTTACCTTCGCTTCTTCCTCTTGTGCCTTTTTAACAATTGCTTGTAACTGCACTTCTCGCTTAAATTCAGCGTGGAGCAGTTTCTCTTCCATCATCCGGCGTCGCTGATCTAGCAATTCCTCCTTCCACTTCCGGACATCTTTTTCCTGCATGCGGCGACACACCGCGTCCTCACTTAGTCACTTAACACAAGTGCAGGCTGATGACAGTTTAGGACTAACAAGTGGGAAGAGTGAATGGAGCAGCCCACAGAGACAGACTGCTCGAGTTCATAATCTAACTTACTGGCTTGTTTTCAAAACTGAGTCAATGTAGGTACAAATCTTAGAGCTGTGCATCAGACACGGCTCCAACGAAACACCTGCTGTCATTACACTGCACTAGAGTAAGCTCCCAATACAATGAAAATAGTGTGTATTTGTTAGCCTCATAAACCCAATGTCTCTAGTAACCAAATTCAAGACAATTACGTAATTTCATCCTTGAGAGTGAGACATGAAGTCTGAAAGAACACATTCATTTGCATAAGAAGGAAAAAGAGCCTCCAGAAGAACAAAAATAGATATAACAGTTTCCTTTAATTCCTTAAAATAACATCAAAAAGTAAAAGGCTCTGGTCTAGGAAACCCAATCCAGCACCAATGAGAATCAATTACAGAAAATCAGATGTTGGCTCAACATGAATGAGCTACACAATTAAGTGTTTAAACATCTAGAAGAGCCGAAACTGGTTTGGCTCAGTGGATGGAGCGTCGGCCTGCGGACTGAAAGGTCCCAGGTTCGATTCCAGTCAAGGGCATGTACCTTGGTTGTGGGCACATCCCCAGTAAGGGGTGTGCAGGAGGCAGTTGACTGATGTCTCTCTCTCTCTCTCTTATCGATGTTTCTGACTTTCTGTCCCTCCCCCTTCCTCTCTGTAAAAAATCAATAAAATATATTTTAAAAAATACCTAGAAGAGTATGACACGAGAACAGCACGGACAGAATCCGGAGGACAGACCCTGAAAGCCTAAGTAAGGGGAGCGGGAGCAGCGCTCCGCCTCTCCTACACTGTTTTCACGTCTGCGGAGCGAGCTCAGAGCCTACTGAACTCTGTCTCCCAGTTACTGTGTGACCACGTGAGGGCATGTGGGAACAGTGTTGAAACAATACCTTTTATGTAAATGCAAGGTAGGATTTATCAATCAAAGTAATGGGAGGGATACCTACATTGATGGGAAAATTAAACCAGAGAACCGCTAATGCACAATTTGAAGAACTAACCTCTCCAGGTAAGCGGAGGCTGTGTTACGTACCGAGGAGAAGATTTCAGACATAGTGCAGCTTCCACTCGGGCAGCTCACCTGCCCTTCTGTCCTCTCTCTCAGACACTTTCTTGGCGGGGAGCTGGCAGCCATGCCACGCAGAAAAGGAGAAAGTGAGGTCTACAGCCAGCCGACACGAGGACCTGACGCCTGCTCAGGTGGATCGGTGAGCTCCAGGGCCTGCTGCCCCGGCCGACAGCCTGACTAACCTCGTGAAAGACTGAGCAGAAGTCCCTGGGCAAGACACCTCCCAGGGCCATGCCCACAGAGACTGTGAGCTGATGAGTGTGTGCTGTGGGCCGCCAAGTTCTGAGGGCATCTGCTACATAGAACACATAACTAACACAGAAAGCACCTACACCTGCCACATGCAGGGAACAGTCAACTGAGCAACAGCTAATAGCCAACCCAGAAGTGCTGCTGTTTACACACCTGCCACATTTAACCCCCACAGCAGGTCAGTAATCACCATCCCACGTTTCAGACAAACAGACTGGAACCAGTCTTGTTAAAGGAACTTGCTCCGGGCACAGTCTCTTCCGTAGCAAAGCCAGGACTTGGCCTGGCTGGCCACCCAGAGTCCACACTCCTCCCACTGGGCCACCCGGCCAGAAGCACTGCTCCGAACACTGGTAAGGACTTGGCCTATAATTCTCATTACTGCCCCACTGATTCAGACTTCACAGAATGAGGCTGCTAACTGTCCCAACAAGTCGTCTACACTTTGCACGAGACTCCCCAAGGAACCCGGCAATGAAAATGGCAAACGTAACCCGTGCCAACGCTGCAAAACAAGAAGTTAGTAGCTAATGCGGGAACTAAAAATTCCTTTCACAGGTAACCTTCTGTAATCCAACAGACGTAAATACTTTGTTTCCTACAATATTTCGTTATTTTCATAGTTCTTTTAGCTTCTCTCAAACCATAAGAAAAGTCCAATTTGAAAGGAAGCCCATCAATTTAAGGCTGTCATAATTTCCTAAATATTAAAAACTCACCCTTTCTAGCAATTTCTGAAGCTTTAATGTTTTCTCTTCCCGTAACTTTTCCCTTAGCTGCTGTGCTTTCATCTGTTTTTCTTCATGTTTCTTCTTAGATTCTGCAATTGTTCTATTAATACAAGCAAATAAACAGGCGACACGAATGTTTATATGATAAAACCAGAAATATTTTCTTTTGTCTTCCACGTTCTAAAAATAAATATCAAAGCACACAAGAATAATTTCGGTCTAACATTTCAGGAAAACACTGTCACTTTTCAAAGAATCTGAACTGTCCTGAGTCACGTGTCTCTGGATGTGTCAGGGCACCTCTACCGAACAGTGAATATCTCAGATCAGCTCTCCGAGGCCAGACCTTTTCCGAGACGGGGAGGAGAGCTTCTCATGCATGTGGATCCCGTGTCCTGGAGGCCGGGCCGGCTCCTCCTCCACAATGTCCCCCCAGGATGTGTTCTGGCGCCAAGACTCACGAGCTGTTCATTGAGAAGGAAACCATGGTTACTGTTTAAGCACATAGTTCTGTACAACTAACAATGGAGAATAAGACTTTTAAAAGGCATCAGCATTCTTACTCCAAACTTTTTATTTTACATAGAAGTTCGTGTAATAAGATCATCCACTTTAGACCCCTCTACCTGTACACAACACACACAAACACAATACCTTCATAATCCGCAAGGACATCATTCCAGTCCATAGACATGCCGCAGAAAAACACATTTCCGCTGCCCACGCTGGCCTAAAACGCAATAAGGAAAATTCAAAAAACAAGCATTTGAACACAATTATAACCTTAAAAAGTAAACTGTATATGAAATTTTCCCAGCTTCTGCTAGTACATTTCATTTAATAACTAGCTCAATACCAGAACAAAGCACATACCTCTTATGTTCACCACAATAACCAAGTTAAAATGCCACAGTGTAAACATTTTAAGAGGAAGGCAAACCTAATTGCCATCTAATAGCACGGCAAACCAAGTGAATTTAAAAGGAACGTATTGGGCCCAGCCAGCGAGGTTAAGCACTGACCTTTGACCCAGTCCTATTTAGGACGCCTTTGGGCCTGTGCTGTTGTGTACCTGTCACACAGTGTATTTATTCATCCGCTCGTTTGGTGACGTGTTTGAGTTTTTCCCAGATTCTCCGGGCACAGGCCCAAGTTGTGAGCTCGATCCCCAGTAGGGGACCTGAAGGAAGCAGCTGATGAATGATTCTCTCTCATCATGGATGTTTCTTTCTCTCTCCCTCTCCCTTCTTCTCTGAAGTCAATAAAAGTATATTTTTAAAAAAGGAAGAAATCCACCGAGACCGGTTTGGCTCAGTGGTAGAGCGTCGGCCTTTGGACTGAAAGGTCCCGGGTTCGATTCCGGCCAAGGGCATGTACCTTGGCTGCGGGCACATCTCCAGTAGGGGTGTGCAAGAGGCAGCTGATCGATGTTTCTCTCTCATCGATGTTTCTGACTTTCTGTCCCTTTCCCTTCCTCTCTGTAAAAAATCAATAAAATATATTGGGGAAAAAAAAAAAAAAAGGAAGAAATCCCCCTCGTCAACATACTTGAGTATGCTGAGCACTTAAGTGACAGCAAAGCAGCGTACTATTTGCTTTTGATTAGAATAAAAACAATAAAACACCTTAGATTCTCCTTCAGTCTCTGCAATTACAATCTGAGTAATGCTAAGTTTGACTTTCTGAGATTCAATGTCTTGATTTGTAGAAAGAAAATAACTTCTAACCGTCAAATGCATTGTATTAAAAACTCTTAGTAAGGTTAAAGTGCTAAAATAAGAACTGCTGTTATTTATTGTTTGTCTTAATCACACAGAATGATGACAAGGTATTGAAGATAATTTTAAAAATCGTTTAAATAGGACTGGATGAACTCTAGGTCCCCCTGGCCATAAGAATTTTATCTTTGAATACACTGTTTTTGAACAATTATAAGATTCTAAAGGCTCACAGGAAAATCACTGTCATTGTCAGTTTCGATATTAATATCGTTGTTTTCTTCAGCCTCGATTTCTCTCGTTAGTTGTTCCTCTTCAGCAATAGCACTAGCAATGGCTTCTTCATTGGCCTTTTCCAGGCGATCTGCGAGCTCTTCCTTCTTAGCGAGGACTTCCGCCATGGACTACGGGTAAAACAAACGGCACGGGGAGTCACCACCTGGCTGGCCAGTTCAGCTGTCATCTCATTCTATACTCTAGTCGCACACTCCACAGCACACCCAATACAGCCCTGTTCTGGGCCGTGAAACCTCAGGTCCAGTTCAGGCTCAACCACTCGCTAGTTGTGTGACTCGAAAGTTTCTTAAAAGCAAGAGCCCATTTTGTATTTTGTAACATGGTACAATAGTCCATGACTTACCTTCCTTACCAGACTGCTGTGTATGAGAAACTGTGAAGTTGTATAAATAACAGGTATTATTATTAATGACACTGTCAATTTCATTTGCATGCAAAAAATTCAAAAGCTATAGATCAAATATCTTAAAAATTAAGGAAAACCATCCTATATAATAAAAGGCTAATATGCAAATTGACCAGTTGGTAGAATGACCAATCGCTATGAAATGACTGACCACCAGGGGGCAAACACTCAATGCAGGAGCTGCCTCCTGGTGGTCAGTACAATGTCCAATTGCAGGCTTAGGCCCACTCCCTGCGGGCCTAAGCCATCAGTCAGACATCCCCCAAGGGCTCATGGACTGCAAGAGGGTGCAGGCTGGGCTGAGGGACACCCCTCCCAAGTGCACAAATTTCATACACTGGGCCTCTAGTTTTACAATAACGGAAACACAGAGTTTATGTAATGTTGATGATACTAACTTAGATATATATATTACAATTAATATAGATCAGAATCTATAAATTAATTTATAAAACCCCATATAGTAAGCTAAATACATATACAAATATAGCTCCCCAGTTATATTCAGATATTTCCATATCCCTCTGAGTGATAGAACAAGTACCCCAGAAACGGGCACAGATACAGGAGACCTGGATAATATTATCTACGAAACTGACCTCATTGTTTTCCCAAGAGAAATAAAAACGTGTTCAAAACAAAGACAAATGTTCATGGCGGCTTCGTATCAGAGAACCTGGGGAAACGCTCAAACATGCCATCAAATGAACGAGTGAGTAAATACACTGCGTTACAGGCATACAACAGGACAGGCCTAAAGACAGTAAAAAAGGATGAACTAGTACACAACTACACGGTGAAATGCGAAACAAGGTGCTGGAGTGAAAGAAGCCGCACAAAGATTACATTATTCCCCAGACATAAAGCTCTGAAAATACCAATTAATAAACAGTGATTGCAGGAAAATGATGGCCTGGGAAGGGGTACGAGGAATGGCAGAAAGGGGCATACCAAGGGGGGAATGTGGACGCTTTTAGGGCCATCGGTGTGTTCACTATCCTGACTGTAGAGATGATTTCACAGTTACAAACATATCAAAATGTATCTGTTCATGTATTTCAGATGTGTGAACTGTACTGAAGATCAATCATACCTCAATAAAGGCGTATGCTTGAGCCCCAGCTCAAAAACGACTGGGCTGGGAGTAGAACCCAGGCTCTGCTCTCTCCCTGAAAGCTTCCCCTCCTCTTGCCACCTCGCCTCTACCCTCCGCCCCACACAACCAGACTCTCCCTGGGAACACAATGGGATCAGGGTGAGTCGATGAGAGTCTATTTCTTTACATCATAGTTTTTCTCTATAAACCCTAGAGTAACATAGAAGCTGTCTGCTGTTACGTCCCACACAGACATGACAGCTAACAGTTTAACTTCACAAAAAGTAAGTTCACACATGAGCCCATTTCCTCAGTTGTATCTGCCCCAAGTATGTCTCCTTGTGGCCTCTGGAGACCTGAAAAGGCGTCTCATACGAGCAGGCCTTAAAGATTAACTGATGATTCCACTGCCCACGTGTAAGTTTCACTATTGTCACACGGTGAATGTCAAATAAGTATTTGCATACACCATTTTTTAAATTACCAAATTTGCAATGAAAATTGAAATTTTCGCTCAGTCGGACATCCCCCGAAGGCTCCCAGACTGCAAGAGGGTGCAGGCTGGACTGAGGGCCCCCATCCCTCCCCCCAGTGCACAAATATCGTGCACCGGGCCTGTAGTATATCTATGAAAAGAAAAAATATAAATATGACCAATTTCTACCCCATATATTAAGTCCATTACTTATAATACTATAATAATGTTCAACCTTTGAAACCATTTACACTAAAAAACCCAAATTAAAAAATCAAATTCTTTATTCCTTATTAAAGGAATCTAAATATTTGTTTTCTTATTACTATCCACCTTATTTCTCCCTTAAATAACCCATCTGGTTTCTCCTGTATCTTATGCTATTCTCTATGAGAAGTATAATTTGGCCTATTATCATCTGCTGACAGCATCTTGCAGTATGATGAGGCACTGAGGTTTATTTTAAATGGAAATATGTGTTTATTTCAAATTTGATAGCCATAATTTTCCTGCCTGAACCTAATAGAGAGCTAATGAAATTGGCCAACATGGGCAAAGATTAATATGAAATAGATCTTACAATATTTTAACACAGACAATTCAATGTTGAAACTATTTTCATTTCTACTTTAGTCACAAGAAAATTAGCACTAAGCAAAACTAAAAGTCCCTTTTATTATTTCTGAATAGGCCTGGAGTTAAAAGAAAAAGTAACATAAGTGACAATGAAATGACCTAGCAAGTGTTTGACTGAGATAAGTTATAATACTTCTAAAATTTTTAAACTGTCACTTCCTTGTCAGAGCTGAAAATAGCTCTTACAAATTGTTCTTCCTGCTGCAAATCCACATTAAACTTTATATGTTAACACAATTCACTCAGAACAATTCCAAATGAGTACATATAGACTTAAGAGAAAATTATGTAATGACTAATACAAGTTGTTGATATAGCATTTAATCCAATGTAAAGGAGGGTTTTATCCACAGGGAGCTGCCCTGAGGTTTTTCTCTTTCCTTCAATAAACCCAGTGCTCACACACCAATCCCACTTAATAAATAAATGCTCTGCGTCCGCTGGGTAAGAACCCAGACTCGGTTCCCAGGACTGTGAGGGTGAATAACATGTAATGTGCAGTGTGAATATAGTTACAAATAAGAACACTGACAGTTTATTACACTGTAAGGCAGTATAAAAGAGAATGGGTGGGTTATTTTTCATAGACACGAAGAAATCAGAGCTGATGAAAGGCACTTCTTTGGGGATAGGTTTGGGGTCCGCAATGTGTTTCAGAAGTTGCTGAGTGGCGGAGGGTCTGTGTGAGAGCAGTTGGGGAGAACTGGAAGCACCCTGTAGATTCAGGAAACAGCTGAGAGAGTACAGGGCAGGAAAGACGAGGGCGGTCAAGGTGAAGTGGCAATATGGAGGAAAGTCATGTCATAGTAAGTAAAGGGGTTTGAACTTACTCTGTAAGTAATAGGGACTCTGACAATCATGGGACAAGAAAGTAACGTAACTACACCTGTGCTTTGAATTGAAAACTATAATGACAGTGACCTAGGAGAATTCGAAAGCGGAGACGGATACACCAATTAGGCTGTCAGTTACGTGGGGCCATGTACTTAAGGTTTGGCCAACAGATGTAAATGGAAACAGCCTGGAGGCATCAAGTTGTTAAGAAATGACATACACTAGAGGCCTGGTGCAGGAAATCCGCGCACTCAGGGCGGAGAGGCCCCTCAGCCCGCCCTGTACCTTCTCACAGCCAGGAGCCCTTGGGGAGGGCCCGACTGCCACGGAGGCAGGAGAGGCTCCCATCAGGCCCCTGTGCTTGCCAGCCATGAGCCCAGCTTCTGGCTGAATGGCGCTCCCCCCGTGGGAGTGCACTGACCACCAGGAGGCAGATGCTCAATGCAGGAGCTGACCCCTGGTGGTCAGTGTGCATCATAGCAACCGGTCATTCTGTCGTTCGGTCAACTTGCTTTTAGCCTTTTATTATATAGGATAGGATGGTGGTCATTTAGAAAAGCACATTTGAGTAACTTTTCTCAACAACATTTTAGATACGCTTGTTTCTTCTGGAAGTTACTTTATAAACTAGTACGACCTATTCTGCATTATCCTCACATCTAGTGTGGGAAACTGGAAAACATGAGAAGTACTCATCCAGAAATATAAACCTATATATAATCACAAATCAATGCATTTTTAAAGAATCTGCAATGGGAATGATACACAGATCTCATCTTCAACACCACCTCCAGCACTGTCTGAAGTGTGTGAAGAGAACTCTCAGCACTCATCCCAGAGTGCACCATTTCCCACCTATCAGAGAGCCACATTTGCACCAAGACTTGCTCTCGACTCAGTTTCTTAATGCTAGACTGAAAAACACATACAAACTGAAAGATTTTGAGCCAGTTATTTAACTCACACATTCTCATTTTCTTTCTCTACAAAACAAGTTTGATAAAAATGTTAAAATAAAATCATACATACAATGCTTTGTAAAAAAAAAAAAAGTGCTTCATAAAGTGTAAAATAATACATAACACAATTTATTATTATTGGGGTTTATGCCTCAGTAATAGGTTATTGCTTTAATGTATTCACTCATAATTCTGATAAGTTGTTCTTACCAAGTTAGCAGCACTCACATTTGAAATATCTGAAGAGTCCATTTCACTTTCTATCCTTGCTTTCTCTGTTAAAAATCTCTCTTCATTTGTAGGCAAAGGAGGTGAGTCATCTTGCTGATTGATTGACACACACACTGTATCCCCTTGAACAGCAGGTATTTCGGAACTTCGCACAGAACTGTCTGGTAAGACACTACCGCTGCCAGAGTTCTTGGCGCCATCCAGTGTACTCACTGGGAACTGACAAAATATATTTACAGAGTGAGTCCAAGACAGTCAGAAATACTGACGACTATACTTTAGAAGCAGTCATTAGTATCTGGCAAAACTCAACACTCATCTTTTTCTGTATGTTTCCAGTGTAAACAAAAAGGAAGCGTGAAGCAAGCATGAAGCAAGCAGTCACAAATTTTATTTGCATACCAACTATGTATAGGGCACTGAGCGCTTTAAAAAATTAAGCGACACCTATTGTGATTATATTTTACTTTAGTAGCCTGTTCTTGATGAGTACTTTAAGATATGTCTCACAAAAGAAATGTGGTCACAAGTATAATATTTTGTCTTATATTCAAATAACTAAAGGCATGTACATCGTTTTTGTGAAGACTATTATAAAATAAAGGCACTTTTCACCAAAATATATACTTTAAGGACATTTTACTAAATACAAAGCATACTCTCTTTGGATACCATTAACACAACCTCTAAGCATCTTTCATGAAACCCCAACATAGCACATAATACCAATTCTCAGATCTAAGAGAATACACCTTAAATAGTACAGTATATGTAAGCTCACAGTTTCAGTATGAAGTTCATATTCTATAGATTTTGACATCCTCCCATTCCCCTTTAAGAATATCTAACACTGCTGAAACTGGTTTGGCTCAGTGGATAGAGTGTCAGCCTGCAGACTGAAAGGTCCCAGGTTCGATTCCAGTGAAGGGCATGTACCTTGGCTGCGGGTACATCCCCAGTAGGGGTTGTGCAAGAGGCAGCTGATGGATGTTTCTCTCTCATCAATGTTTCTGACTTTCTATCCCTCTCCCTTCCTCTCTGTAAAAAAAATCAATAAAATATTTTTTTAAATATATATCTAACACACTAGAGGCCCAGTGCACAAAATTTGTGCATGAGGATGGGGGGAGGGGAGTCCGTCGGCCCAGCCTGCCCCTCTCACAATCCAGGATCCGTTGGGGGATGTCCGCCTGCCTGCCTGATTGTCCCTAACCACTCGTCGGCCTGCCTGATTGCTCCTAACTGCTCACCTGCCGACCTGATCGTCCCTAACCACCTCTGCCTACCTGCCTGATCACCCCCTAACCACTCACCTGCCTGCCTGATTGCTCCTAACCACTCGCCTGCCTACCTGATCACCCTTAACTGCTCACCCGCTTACGTCATTGCCCCTAACTGCTTGCCTGCCTGCCTGATCACCCCTAACCTCCTATGCCTGACTGATCACCCCTAACCACTCGCCTGCCTGCCTGATCCCCCTAACTGCTCACCAGCCTGCCTGATCACCCCTACCCGCCTCTGCCTCAGCCCCCGCCACTGTGGCATCGTCCAGAATGACATTCAGAAGGTCGTTTGGCTGTCTGGTCTAATTATTATATTACACTTTTATTATTATCAATAAGTAACATAATGTGCAAACAACTGGATTAGGCCAAATACATATTCATTTTTTAAAATCTGTCTATTCTAGTGAATAGAAATAAGCCTTTATTTTCACCTCCAAGTACAAAAAGGAAGCAGCTGTGTTTTCCAATTACATTCAAGAGTAATGAGCTCCACACAGAACTCAAATCTAAAATTTTGAATTTAAAACTCAAGTTACTACTTAAATAAACATTAAATACTGCAGTGGCCATAAAATTCTGAGTTTAATTATTTATCTAAACACTAAACTTGGCCAAGTCTTATAAACTACTTTAAAAATTCTATTGGTCAGAACTTAAAGCATCCCAAAGTGTTAATTTTAGCATAAGCATTATTTAAATTGTATCCCATTGTTTATATTACTATCAACATTATCTATACATCAGTCACCAGCGTTTATAATCTTCTTGGCAATATTTATATTAGCATTACCGATGCTTATAATACCGTCAACGTTGTTTATTAAAAAAATCAATATTATTTATATGACAAAAAAAAGCCTGACTATAAAAGTAATGTTGAAATATGCTAATTCAAATTTTAGAATGACAGTGGAGAAAACAAATATTAGTTTTTCCACCATCAACAGTGAACTTTCATACTGAAATATTTTAACAAGTTTAATTATTCAAAAGTTTTATGTGTGGATTATTCCTAAAATTCTAAAATCATGTCTATTCATTAGACAAAAACAGCAAAATTTTTATATTGTGCATTTTAGCACAATAGCAAAAATGGTAGATGTTTGCTAAGTGATGTGAAAAGTAATTTCTTCATCAATTTTACCTACATTAAAAAGTTTCTTAAACAAATATCTACAGATATTTCCTATGTATTTAGGACTGCTCCACTGGGTGGGAGATTAAAAGACAACATAAGATACTGCCTGCAAGGAGCTTACAATCTCTCATGGGCTGAAATTTATGTACATCATGCCGAAACCAGTGTGGCTCAGTGGATAGAGCATTGGCCTTTGGACTGAAGGATTCCAGGTTCAATTCCAATCAAGGGCATGTACCTTGGTTGCAGGCACATCCCTGGTGGGGGGTGTGCAGGAGGCAGCTGATCCATGTTTCTCTCTCATCGATGCTTCTGACTTTCTGTCCCTCTCCCTTCCTCTCTGTAAAAAATAAATAAAATACATATTTTTAAAAAATAAAAATAAAATTTATGTACATCAGAGTCACAGCATCATGAATAATGTAGGATTAGGAGTCATGATTATCATTAAAAAGGAAACCATGGAATTTGAGCAGTTTCTAATAAAAGTAAATATCCTACACGTAATAGGAGAAAATTTTAAAAAGCAGATGCTAAAAAAATAAAAAGCAGACGCTATAGACTGAGAAATATCACAACTATTTTTTAACATTTTTACTTAGCCCTGTATATCAAATACCTCTTATATTTCATTAGTCACTTTACATAAAATTAAACTCATTGAGCATAAATCTTGATGCAAGCGAATTGCTAAAAAATGCATTCCTTCATCAAATAAGTAAAAAGAAATTTAAATGCACTAACACAAAATACTGGGAATATTAATTGTAAAGAATTACATTAAAAAAAAAATTACATTAAGGTCGAAACCGGTTTGGCTCAGTGGATAGAGCATCGATCGGATTGGCCTGTGGACTGAAGGGTCCCGGGTTAGATTCTGGTCAAAGGCATGTACCTTGGTTGTGGGTACATACTCAGTGGGGAGCGTGCAGGAGGCAGCTGATTGATGTTTCTCTCTCATTCTTGATGTTTCTATCTCTTTCTCCCTCTCCCGTCCTCTCTGAAATCAATAAAAAAAGGTATTTTTAATAGTCTTTCTTAGGAAAGACATGCTATAGAAGGTGAATGATTCTGATATATGCACATTATTCTATTGTTTAGCATACAATGTTTGTGTGACAAAAATACACATAGAAAACAATACGGCAAAGCATTAACCTCTGAGTCTACATAAAGGACATAGGAGGGTTCATTTGTTCTATACTTGCAACTTTTCTGCAGATTTGAAATTTTTCACAATAAAAAGTTAAAATGAAGGAGAAAAAAGAGACATTCTGCATATACCAATCCCTTATAAAAATTTACTACAAGGCCAAAACTGGTTTGGCTCAGTGGATAGAGCATCAGCCTGTGGATTGAAGGGTCCCAGGTTCAATTCCGGTCAAGGGCATGTACCTTGGTTGCGGGCACATCCCCAGTAGGGGGTGTGCAGGAGGCAGCTAATCAATGTTTCTCTCTCATCGATGTTTCTAGCTCTCAATCCCTCTCCCATCCCTTCTGTAAAAAAAAATCAATGAAAAAAAAATATTTTTTTTTTAATTCACTATCAGGATTTTCAGAGTGTGCTACCTGGGCTCTTTCAGCCAGAGGATGGTCACACGAGAGCAATGAGTCTTTGGGCCGAGCCTCTATGGAGCTAGCAGGTCCATCTCCAGCTTCTCCTTTCTGTCTGCTTCCATCCGGCACGAGACGCACATTTTCTTTGTCACTGTCGTCCTTGGACCTCAATGCCTGCGCTGAAACTTTGGGCATCACTGCTGTGGATCGCGAGCGAACGGCTCTCCCTCTCTGGACCGTCTCCCATCCTTCAGCATCTTTCCGCTCTGTGCAGTTAAAGGAAGAAAACAGTCAATATTTCTGTGGATAATAAAAAATTTTAAAAACCTGTAACATAAAAATAATTCCAGCCAAAACCGGTGTGGCTCAGTGGATGGAGCGTTGGCCTGTGGACTGAAGGGTCCCAGGTTTGATTCCGGTCAAGGGCATGTACCTTGGTTGGGGGGCACATCCCCAGTGGGGGGCGTGCAGGAGGCAGCTGATCGATGTTCCTGACTTTCTATCCCTCTCCCTTCTGCTCTGTAAAAAAATCAATAAAATATATGTTTCTGACTTTCTATCCTTCTCCCTTTCTCCCTGTAAAAAATCAATAAAATATATTTTTAAAAGATTAAAAAAATAATAATTCCAATCTAATTCTCATTAAATATAAGTCATGTACAAAGAACATTTTCTTTGTCAGCCTTGAATTCTTTTTTCAGTATGGAAAATGCAAAAGGCAAGAAGTGCCCAAAGATGTCTGGGGAGCAGCAAAAAGCTTCAAAATCCCAACCAGTACCAACTAAAGAGAAACTTGAGGCTGCTGGTGAACCAAGTCAACAAAGAACCTCAGAGACGAAGACCAAACGGAAGAGATGTAAGAAAGATGACAAAGTTTCTTGTCCACAAGAGATGGCACCAGAAAAAAAAAGAGTAAGAATTCACAAGAAGGTACCAATTCCTCTGCTGCCCCTTTACTTGCCACCAGTTAAGCTGGTTCACCGAGACATTGTGAGGGCTTGGTGCCAACAATTAAAGCTGAGCACCAGCGGCCAGGAATGGGAAACATGACAGGCTGCGTGCATATGCTTACCCTAAATCAAAAGAACATTCCTGTCAAACCAGAGGAGGCAAAGACATTGACATTAGCACAAAGGAAACTGAAGATGCAGAAGGGGGAAATGACTCTGGACAGTTCTGGTCTTCCTGAACTGACTGCTCCCCTGGGGGGGCCTGCTCCTGACGGGGTGCTGCTGCTCTCCTGGAGGGAATGGACAGTATTTTCGTGACAACTTCCACCCCGGATGATGTGTTTGCCTCCTGGAGCAGAATTGCAGCCGCTACCGGGAAGACCGGGAAGACTGAGATAAAGAGTGTGAGGTTGGCACAGGAGGCCTCTGGTTACAAGTGGTGTGTGGTCCATGGACAAAGTCTCCCTGCAGACACAGAGGGTTGGGTTCAGCTACAGTTTATGCTGGGCAAGCCTGGGTTCCTGAGAAACCGGGGCAAGTGTGTGCACTCTTCCTGATACCTTCCCACAACTTTCCACCCCCAGACCTGGAGGATACTATGTTGTGCCCCAAATGCATTCATAGGAATAAGGTATTAGCAAGAAGCTTCCATTGCCAAGAAAAAGGGTACCACTATGATTGTAATTAATGTGGTAGAAAGGTGACTACAATCAACTCCATGGTGCCAACTGACAGCAACTCTGGGCTGCTTGACACCCTTCATGCTCCCTGCTCACAGGGCCCAGACAGGTGGGAGCAGATGTTACTCTCAGACTTCCAAGAGTGCCTGCTGTTTCGTCTGCTGGGATACGGTTATGTTTTAAAATAGACATGCACTTCACAAACTATCATTCATTGCAGTGAAGATGCAAAGTCACACCATGGGGGAACTCCAGCAGCTCTTTCACGGTGGGAGCCTGAACTGAACCTCTCGAGGGGAGTGGAGAAACAGGTGTGCTCCCTCACTAGACTCCTGCCTCAGAATTGTGTCCTCTCCCAAAAAAACATTCTTAATATTCAAAACATTTTGTGAAGTTGTCTTAACTCGGGATTTCTGTAGTGTGTCTCTGGGATAAAAACACGGGGCACTTGGGCCAGTATCATTCCCAGTTGTAACTGTTTTTTATACTTTTGCTGTTTAAAATATGTCCAAGGTTACTTCTGAGTCATAAATACCTAATATGCTTAAAAAATACATATGTAAAGTAATCCATCTGCTATGTTTTGAGAACTTTGTTGTATGCAAATTATTGTTGATGTTCTTAACTCAGAATTAAGCCAAAAGGCATGATTTTGTTTCAGTGTAATAAGTAATATATACTTTATAAGTCATGTACAAATATGACACTATTATACAAGGTGTCTTATGTGCATGTATGTGTATACACACATACATGTACACCTGTACACACACAGTCTCTAATTCCTACAACTACACAGTGTGGCAGGGATTAATCCTACCCCACAAACATTTTCTTTATTATCCCTAATTTACAAGTTAACAAAACTGAGATTAGATTAAGAATGACTGAAGGCCAGCCACATAAGAAGTATTAATAATCATTTATATAGAGCACTAGAGGCCCAGTGCACGAAATTCATGCACTGGGGGGTGAGGGGGTCCTCTCAGCCTGGCCTGCATCCCACCCCCCACCCCCATAGTCCAGGAGCCCTCGGGGGATGTCTGATTGATGGCTTAGGGGAAGCCTAAGCCAGCAGTCGGACATTCTTAGTGCTGCTGCAGAAGCGGGAGAGGATCCTGCCATCACTGTTGCGCTCACCAGCCTTGAGCCTGGCTTCTGGCTGAGCGGCGCTTCCCCTGTGGGAGCTCACTGACCACCAGGGGGCAGCTACTGCATTGAGCGCCTGCCCCCTGGTGGTCAGTGCACGTCACAGAGACCAGTCATTCTGTCATTTGGTCAATTTGCATATTAGCCTTTTATTATATAGGACAGGTACACTATGTGCTAGCAGTCTTCTAAAGGCTTTACATAGAAACACACTTTTAATCTCCACAACCACCCTGTGAGTGCTATCCTCCCACTGTCTCAGTAAGGACACTGAGACAAACAGAGGTTCAGTAACTGGCCCCCAGTCACATACGTAGTAACTTTTCCAAGACTTAGCAAGTCCAGGCAAACTGGTTCTGGTGTTCTTGTCCCAATGGCTAAATAAAAGCTGCCTCCCAACTTTCAGAATCCAAAGAGTGTGATTTAAGTTTTCTTCTTTTCCAATACACATAATTGAGGCTAGAAATTCTCCTCAAAGCATGGCTTTACCTTAATCCCCCAAGATTTTAAATGTTCATTTTAGCTCAGTTTACATTTTCTAAATTTCATTTTGATTTCTTCTGACTGATGGAATATTAAAAAATATACTCTGAAATTCCAAAAACTTGAGAACTGTAGGGTTATCCTTTTGTAACCTTTCTAACTTAATTCCACTGCATTCAAAAGAAACAGTAAGTTCAATCATCTGAAATTTTCTGGAACTGGTACAGCCATGACAAAGTAGCCTGTATCAAAATTAACCTTCGCCCAAACCGGTTTGGCTCAGTGGATAGAGCATCGGCCTGAGGACTAAAAGATCCCAGGTTCGATTCCGGGCAAGGACATGTACCTTGCTTGTAGGCACATCCCCGGTAGGGGGTGTGCAAGAGACAGCTGATCGATGTTTCTCTCTTATCGATGTTTCTGACTTTCTATCCCTCTCCCTTCCTCTCTGTAAAAAAATCAATAAAATATATTTTAAAAAATTAACCTTCTTTCCTCCAAGAAAGCCTATAAAAGCTGGACAAAACATCTAAATGAACTTCTTAATGCCACTGGAAGCCAGCAACACAGGCAAGGTTTGAGGATCTATGTTCCCTGAGAAAAGGGAAGGACAACAACATGAGATCAACCTTCGCCCCAAATTCCCCCTCAGGACATTTGGAACTGACAGCGCGAGGAAGTGACCGCACAGAAACCCGCAGTCCTGTCCAGGGGAGACAGACCCTAGAGCTCGGTGAGTCTTCAGCAGCTCGGCCTGCAGAGGGGGTAAAGGCAGGGAAGTGAGCCACGGCGTCTGCACTCAAGCTCCCCTTAAGAAGTCTGACAACTCTGAGCTCTGCACACACAGGCCAAGACGCCCGGCGCCCGGAGGAAGCAGCAGCTGGGGTGCCAATGGCTGAGGGGTCTTGTGGTGACTGCAGGGCTGAGGATACAAATGTTGGGAAGCCAGAATGCAATGGCCTTGGCAAACACCCCAGGTTTTCAGTGGATGCCCGAAAAAGATAAAGACAAAACTAAAGCTATCAACTTTAATAACACCTCAAGCCAAGCCTCGACAGAATTAAGGTGATCTGCTGGTACTCTTATCTTCTTGCCAAAAGAAAACTATTTTTAGAAGGAACCTCTATAATTTTTCATATACTTTATTAAACATTTAATTAAAGAGTATGCGGTTTGTTGTAAAACACGATCAAGTAACTGAAAATCCCACAAAAATGTTTTTTAAAAATCTACAAAGTAACAAACACATAGGGAGTTTAGATATTTTACTTTTTGGACACAGACTTTTAAAAAAATAACCATTATTAATATATTTAAGAAAATATGGATTCATCATATAGAACAGAGAAGACATATCAATAAAAAGTTTCCAGCCGAAACCAGTTTGGCTCAGTGGATAGAGTGTCAGCCTGTGGACTGCAAGGTCCCAGGTTCAATTTTAGTCAAGGGCATGGACCTTGGCTGCGGGCACATCCCCAGTAGGGGGCGTGCAGGAGGCAGCTGATTGATGTTTCTCTCTCATCGATGTTTCTGACTTTCTATCCCTCTCCCTTCCTCTCTGTAAAAAATCAAAATATATATATATATTTTTTTAAAGTTTCCATAGTGAAGCATCAAAAGAAAAAAGAATGAGAAAGAATAAGCATTTGTTAGGTATTTCAATGTCAAGTTCATTAATCAGGCTGTGTTTATCTTTACTGATTTTTCTCCACTTATATTATCAGTTGTTGAGACAGTTATGTTAAAATCTTCCAGTATGAGTATATATTTTGAAATTTCCACTCTCATTTGTCAGTTTTTACTTTATTTCTCCCCCTTTCCTCATAGGTTGTATGCAGGAGGCAGCCAATCAATATTTCTCTCATGGATGTTTCTATCTTTCTATTCCTCTCCCTTCCTCTATCTGAAGTCAATTTAAAAAACAATTTTTTTTAAAGAAGATATCCCTGGCTGGTTTGGCTCAGTGGACAGAGCATCAGCCCACAGGCTGAAAGGTCCCTGGTCCAGTTCTGTTCAAGGTTACATATCTTGGTTGCAGACTCGATCTCTGGCTCTGGTCGGGGTACTTGCGAGAGGCAACCAGTCAAAGTGTCTCTCTCACATCGATGTTTCTCTCTCTCTCTCTCTCTCTCTCTCTCCCCCCCCCCTTTCTTATTCCCTCCCTACCGCCCTCCATCTCTTCTACTCTCTCTAAAAAGCAATGGAAAAATATCCCTGGATGAGGATTAACAAAAAAAGAAAGAAAACAGTTGTGTGAGCAAAGATAAACACAGAATACTACTTTAGTATAAAAAATATTCAAATACTAATTAAAATGAAATAGTGGCATGCAACTCAAAAGCATATACTGTCTAGAGAATGGAATGGCTTTTTTTTTCTTTAAGTCAAAAGAGTTATAAAGGACCTAAATTATAAATGAATTGACAAACCTGAGGCTAGGTGATTTCCATTTGCTTTTATACATTTTTAAGATTATTTTATAGCTTTAAGCAGGGCAGATTAATATGCTATAAATGATGCAAAAGGTAAGTATATAATGCTATTAGCTCCAAGTTCAAATGAAACAAACATTTCCACCGATGTCTGCCACATAAAATGAATGAAAGCCACTTGCCGTTTGTGCAGGAGGTCTTCTGCGCTGCCGTTGGCGGGCAGGACTGCGCCGGCCCTCCGTCTGAAGAGGCAGGTGGCCCTGAGTGATGAGCCTTGACCTTGTCGGCCCAGCTGACACCTGTGGAAGCCACACGGGGAGCAGCCGCTATGCCCGGGGAGGCCCTAGGAGAGAACGACGCTGCGCTGGTCAATCAGGGAAACACGGAAGTTAAGTACTAAACAAAGTGATGTGGCCCTGGCCGGTCTGGCTCAATGACTTGAGAGCATCGGCCTGCAGACCAAAGGGCCTGGGTTCACTCATCAAGGGCACAGGCCCGGGTTGCGGGTTTGATGCCCAGACGAGGTGTGCAGGAGGCAGCCGATCCATGATTCTCTCTCATCACTGATGCTACTCTCTCTCTCTCCCTCCATTCCTCTCTCTGAAATCAATAAAAAGCAAATAAGTAAATAAATTACCAACGAGAATAACATCTGATTTCTTAGCAGAAACCATGGAAGCCAGAAGTCAGTGAGAGGACATGTTCAAAGTGCTGGGGGAGGGAAGGAGGGGGGACTTTAAACCAAGAATTCTATGCACTGCAAAACCAGCCTTCCAAAGCTAACAGGCAAACAAAACTTGGGAAATACTGTCATAGCAGACATGTTCAACAACTCATGCCACAGGGAGTCGCCTGCAGGCTGAGATGAGAGAACTCTCCACAGGAACCTGAATCCACAGGATGAAATAAAGAACAGCAAGGAAAGCGGCTACATGGGTAAATACAAAAGACCGTGCAGAAGCATTTCCTCTTCTGTAACTCTTTTCTTGTCCCGACTGAGCAGACAACTGCATAAACCATGGTCATAGAACTGCTGGTGAGACCGTCATGTACAAAGATATAGTTTACATGACAATCACAGTGATAATATGTACATCTATCTTTTTTTATAGAACTGTCAAGGTCATGTTACCAGTCATTTAGCATGGAGCATGTTTATGGGTTTAGGTTCTGTGAACCTAATTATTTCTGAATGTTTTATTTCCTAAAAGTTAAACTGTACTGTCCTGGGTTTTTAAAGGACATTTTACTCCAACAATTTCAAACTGATCCACAGCCACATACATGGGTATTTTTATAACAGAGTATCTGTTTTATAATACTTTCAGTGTGTTAACCACAGAAAATAATTTACTGTAATGAAAGCCTTAGCATTTTTTTTAGTTCATCTCACCCAAAGTTTAAGCTTCTTCGAGCATTCGATGTCACACTTATCCTGTCTGTTGACGGACTGGGAATCACGTGACGTCCAGGAGACATCTTCTTCACCTCCCACGCCAGAGAGGTGGGCCTGCCAATTAGACAAACATTAAATTAACAGAGAAAAGAAAGGAAAAACCTGCTACTTTGTGGAAGTTACCGGTGGGTGAAAACATAATCAGGTCCCAATTTCTTTCTGGAGCACGACTGACCGGGGAGGAACTGCATTAGTAGGAGGCATCACAGACAATGCATTGGCTGACACCTGTGTCAGCCAATATCCCCACCTGTGTCAGCCAATATCCCTCCCGTGTCAGCCAATATCCCCACCTGTGTCAGCCAATATCCCTCCCGTGTCGGCCAATATCCCTCCCGTGTCGGCCAATATCCCTCCCGTGTCGGCCAATATCCCTCCCGTGTCGGCCAATATCCCTCCCGTGTCGGCCAATATCCCTCCCGTGTCGGCCAATATCCCTCCCGTGTCGGCCAATATCCCTCCCGTGTCGGCCAATATCCCTCCCGTGTCGGCCAATATCCCTCCCGTGTCGGCCAATATCCCTCCCGTGTCGGCCAATATCCCTCCCGTGTCGGCCAATATCCCT
This sequence comes from Antrozous pallidus, assembly GCA_027563665.1. Classification (NCBI taxonomy): domain Eukaryota; kingdom Metazoa; phylum Chordata; class Mammalia; order Chiroptera; family Vespertilionidae; genus Antrozous; species Antrozous pallidus. The sequence continues at coordinate 11,394,488 of CM050530.1, read as the reverse complement.
CCCGTGTCAACACAGCCAATATCCCTCCCGTAGGAGAGAGCCCACAAGGTACAAGGACATGAGGCAGAGGGTGGTGTTTTATGAGCCTCCCACACGCAGCTGAGAACCCATTTAAAATGCGGGGTGATGGCTCTGGCTGGGTGGCTCCGGTAGTTGGAGTGTCATGCCATACACCAAAAGGTCATGGGTAGATGTCTGGCCAGGGTGCATGTGGGAGGAACCAATCGGTGTTTTCCTCTCAGATCGATGTTTCTCTCTCTGGCTCCCTCTCCCTCTCTCTCTCTAATAAAAACATATCTTCGGATGAGGATTTTTAAAAAAGAAAAATTGCTTCTTTATAAAAAGTGGTACAATGGTACTGATTCAGGCTGCTTGTGTCTCCTGTCCTGGAGAACTACTAGGAAGTGTGTAGTTCTGGGATCAAGACGGAAAGGCAGCGAGGAGGGTTAAGTGAACGCCCAGGGAAGTGTGAGGGCTCCTCTCTCCCTGCTGATCACCACGGAGTGGAAGCATCAACACCCTCTGCTCTTTGCTGAGAAAGCTAACATTGCCTTCCTCATAGGCCCACAATCAGCTAAAAAGTTTTCCTCACGCAAAGTGTTCTATGCCTTCGGTCACCTCTGTAACTCCCCGAATCTCTGTGCCTCTTCTTTCCACTCAATCTAGTAATTCTGATTTTTTCTCGCGATGTAAGAGGGATTGTCAGAAAACAAGAAAATTCAGATAAAAGATTATCCAAATCAAGTCTAAAGCATCTGATAATTAACTGCCAAGTCACCTTTTCACAAAGGCTGTAGCAGTGACCCTTCCGCCGGTGGTCAGTGCCCATTTCCCGGGAAGCTGCCAAGGCTGACTCTCCTTTCAAAGCCTCCCGGCCTGGGAGAGGGCAGCACTGCCAGCCAGGCCTTACAACACGAATCACCTGGCACTTTACGAAAAAACGTTTCCCGACTCCTGTGATAGTTTCAGTCTGTAATGACTTCTTTTTCCTACAGGAATTCCAGTAAAGGTTGTTCAATGTTTTAAAAAATGTTATTTGTATTTGTTTTTCAAATTTTTGTTTATGATTATCATTACTAGTTAGCCTGAACTTTGTAACAACCATTTGAATTTTTTATTTGGGAATTTGCATGTTCGCACTTTTTGCCCATTTTTTCCCATTGAGATTTGTAACATTTTCTGATTGATTTGAAATCATTTACTACTACTACTATTCCTATCATGGCAATAAATCCTTTGGGTTAGCTGATGTACCTATTTCTTAATTTTTTATGTGTAATAACATTTTTCTTCCTATTAAATCAAGCCTATCAATATTTTCTTTTGTGGTTTCTTACTTTGTCTTAAAGTCCTTACCCACAGAATATGTAAATATTTATCTACTAGAGGCCTGGTGCACGAACTTGTGCACAAGTGGGGTCCAGCCAGTGTGCCCCAATCAGGCCGGGCTGGCCAGGGGAAGAGGAAGGGGCCATGGGCAGTTGGCAGGCCAGACTCACCCCCGATTGGGCAGGGTGGGGGGCAGATCAGGGGCGGGCTGGCCCAGGGAGGGACCGAAGGTGGTTGTTAGTGTTTTATTATATAGGACTAGAGGCCCAGTGCATGAAATTTGTGCATGGGTAGGGTCCCCAGTGGCTGCCAGCTGGGGCCTCCCTTCCTCAGCTGCTGGCTTCCTTCATTCCGCACCGCCCCCTGGTAGTCATTGCATGTCATAGCGAGTGATAGGACTCCCAAACTCCCACGGGGACACTTTGCATATTAGCCTTTTATATAGAGAGATATTTTCTTTTCTAAATAAGTACAATTCCAGCTTTTATATTTAAGTCTCAAGTCTAGGTGAAATTAATTTTGATGCATGATTTGATAAATGTAAGCTGAATACTGCCATCTATAGGGTATTTAAGGCTGCTCTCTGTATCTGAGAGCTGCCTTGAGAGGCAGAGAGAAATGATGTTAACAGTTACGGTAAGAAGAGATGCTCCAGGTGTGTTTTTGAACCATGAGATTAGCTGTGAAGATTGAACTTGGCCTCAGAATCTTTCTCAATACAATCCTCCACTCAGCCACCCCTGGTTGACTGGAGTTTGCAAGCAAGAAACAAAAATATAATTAGCTCTTCATATGTACTGGTGATGACATTACAGAAGTTCAATTAAATTCAATTAAAAAATAAATAAAAGATTTGTTGTATATAAACGGCACAAGGTCAAGGACATCCAAGGGGAGAGGGAACTCAAATCAGGGCTCATGAGGATTAGACCTGGAAGAGACAGGCTTTGAAGCCAACACATTTAAATTCTCCAAGACCACAAGATTTCTGTCATCCTCCTTCTCTCTGTGCATCTGTTCCATTTTCCTTGAACCCACTTCCCTCTGCTTATCTTCACAAGGACAATGTAGCCACCAATCCCAAGTCAGCATTATAACCTCTTACTCTGATTCAACCCAGTGAAGAGACACACCCCTGACACACACCAGATCTGGGCACATATTACAAGAGGTAAGGGCAAAACTACACGGTACAAAGACAACTCAGCCTGACCCACCCAGGAACTGTGAGTAAAACAGGCACACACATACATACACACACACACAAACACACACACACACACACACACACACATACATACACACACACACACACACACACAATCAAAATTTTTACTGTGAAAAACAAAAATTTTTAAAGGACCAACACATCATGGTTTCCCTGGATTTGGTTCCCATGGAATCAAACCTTGGGTCTGTCTCCTGGGACCCCTTCACTCTCTGGGTTCCCCACAGAGGAGGCATTCTCCATGGCGGGCTCCGCTTCCTGCGGCCGAACCAGCGTTAAATCCAGGACAGGCAGCCTGGCCATTTTCTGGGGGAACAGGCATGACTGTGGCTGCATGTGACTTGCCCAGATCAGAAGGGATCAGGTTTCACGTAATAAAAACCTTTTCTGGCTCAAAATACAGTATACGGTTTTATCATGTCTACAGACCCTACGTAATCTGGTTCCCGCCTACCTGTCGAGGCTCACCTGACCTCCGCTTCCCCCGGCTCTCCGCACCCCAGCCCTAACTCTGCATTCCCGACTGCACAGCCCTCTCCCGCCTCCTGGACGTCACGGACACCGTCTCCTCCAAGGGGGTCCTCTCCTCTGTCAGGGTAAGTCCCACCCGACGTCCGGTCTCGCTGAAACGGGACCTCCCAGGGAAGCCTTCCTGGACTCGCAGACCTCTGAGGGAGGGACCCACTCTCACGCGCCCAGCACTCGCTGCGCTGCTCTTTGTGCCCGGTACACTCTGCTCAGTGCCTGACAGCCCTCTTCCCTGTGACTGCACCCACCACCCTTCACGAGGACAGGACCGAGTGTCCTCACCACCGCAGTCCGAGCCGGCACAGAGCACGCAGAGGTGTGTGCTGGTTCCCGATGAACACTGGTAAGGTGGCTGTGGTCTCGCATTAGTCCCCAATTAAAAGTCACCCACTTTCCTCACCATCTGCTGCATTAAGAAGAAACACTACACCTTTCCCTACATTTCTTTCCCGCCACACGCTCTGCACTTCCATGGCTGTCGTTACTCACTCCCTTCAGTGGAAGGCCAACCACTGTTAAAATTCATCTGACCCTTCGAACCCTTCTGCTACTCCTTTCCTGGTCTACCCCAAAAGGAGATTCGACCCTGTCCTTTTCTGAACAGCTCGACCAGTTTTTCTGTATTAATATGTTCTATTTCACCCTTCCCCTAGACTACAAATTCATGAGAGTAATGAATGTATCATTCCAGCAGTTAAATTTCTGCACTGGATAAATGGTACCAAATAAATATTTGTTACTCAATGTAATGAGAAATGCTGAGGTCAAGTTCATGGTCATTTTCAACGACTGCTTTAGAAAATGCTGGCGGCTACAATTATGAAGGCCAGAGTTCATTACCTGCTCTGAGCATCCGTCTTCTCTAGCTTTTCCTGTAGTTGAATCCAGTCAATCAAAGCTTTAAAATCTCTGACATAATTATCCAGCATCATCAGCACCTCCTAATTGAAAAAACACAAAACATTAAATTATATTCTTAGACTAAAAAGTTAAAAAAAAAAACACTTCAGAGTGAAGGACTTAAAAATTAATAATTTCAACATCATGCTCCTTATTGAGAAAGCTACAAAATCTACTGATCTAGATGTTTGGTTGTTGCTTTATTTTTACTCTTACTGTGTGGCAAGAAATTAGTGCAGCTGAGAATCTAAAAACCAAGAGATGGTATTGCTATTCCTCTCTAGAGGAATGGACCTCTAGAATGACCCTTCTTTTTTTTAATAATATGTTTTTTATTGATTTCAAAGGGAGAGAAAGGGAGAGAGATAAAGAAACATCAATGATGCCGGACCCGCATGGCTCAGTGACTGAGCGTCACTCTCTGAACGAGGAGATGACAGCTGGATTCCCGGTCAGGCACAGGCCCGGGTTGTGGGCTCCGTCCCCAGTCGGGGGCGTGCAGGAGGCAGCCGGTCCGTGATTCTCTCTCCCCGTGGATGTTTCTCTCTCCCTCTCCCTTCCTCTCTGAAACCAATAGAAAAAAAGGTTTTTAAAGACAAGAAACATCAGTGATGACAGAGAATTATCAGCGGCTGCCTCCCGCACGCTCCCCGTGGGGAGTGAGTCCGTAACACGGGCGTGCCCGGACCAGGAACTGAACCGTGACCCTGGCTCACCGTTGGATGCTCAACCACGGAGCTGCACCATCCGAGCCAGAAAGCCATTCTTCTAACCCTCTGTACTGTGATGTCAGTAAACAGGAAATACACAAACACAAATGTACAGATAAATCACTTCAAAGCCAAGACCCATCAACCCCCACCAGGACAAAAGCTAACTATGGCGTCTCCTCTCCATCCAACCTGTGTCTGTCCGAGGCAGCCACTGCTTTGGTCTGTGACGGTTCAATGTCACCTGATTTCAAAACCCGCCGGGATGAACTCAGAGTGTATGTGTTATTCTGTGGCTTCTCTTTCACATCTGTTTACTAGGTTCACCCATATTTCAGTGTACCAAGGTCACTACTGAACAATATTGTTTAAATAGATATGTATTTATGAAATCAACTGAATTAGATGATTGCAAATTCTGGACATTATAAATTACATACTGCTATTCATGTAGATGTCCTCTAAACCATTGTGAGCGTTTCTGTTGGGGGTGAGCCCAAGAGTGACAGCTGAGCCACAGGGCAGGTGTGTGCTCCACTTTAGTACCCAACACAGACTGGCATCCCACCAGCAGTATACAAGAGTTCCCCTTTCTCCACATCCTTTCCAATACTTGTTATTTGTCTTATTGGTAATAGCCATTCTAATAGGTGTGTGTGAGGTGGTATCTCATTGTGGCTTTTGTTTTTTAAACACATTTTTATCCATTTCAGAAAGAGAGGAAGAGAGATAGAGACATCAATGAGAGGAAACATGGATCAGCTGCCTCCTGCGCCGCTCACTGCGGATCGAGCCTGCGACCCGGGAAGACCGGGAACTGGACAGTGACCTCTTGGTCCACGGGCTTTTCACTGAGCAACACTGGCCAGCTCACTGTAGTTTTGATTTGCATTTCCCTTATAGCTAGGATTTTTCCCATATCTATTAGCAATCTGCATGTCTTCCTTGAAGAAGAATCTATTCAGGTCCTCTGCTCACTTTTTAAAATATGTTTTTATTGATCTTTAGAGAGAGGGAAAGAGAGAGAGATGGAAACATGGATAGGAGAGAAATATCATCGATTGGCTGCCTCCTGCACGCCCCCCACTGGGGATCGAGCCTGCAACCCAGGCCTGTGCCCTGGCCCAGAATCGAACAGGTCACTCTTGGTTCATGGCCGCCCCTCCGCTCATCCGAGTCCATACTTTCTCGTTAAGTTGTGTGTGCTCTGTAACAGACCAGACATGCAGACAACCCGTGTGGCCTTTAGCGGGTGAACCGCTAAAGATGGGGTACACGTCTACAAAGAAATGCTCCTCGGCCATAAAAAAAAGATTAAATATTCTCCAATGAAATAAGTCCCACGGAAAAGGACAAACAACATATGATTTCACTCGTTTGTGGAATATAAAACAAAAGGCAACAAAGGAACAAACAAAGCAAACAAACACATAAATAGCGACAAAATGATGGTCGAAGAGGACACGGGGGTTGGGAGAGTGACGACAGCAGAGGGGCCAGACACCAGGTGAAGAAAGGAGACCGGATCTGGCGCCCAGCACACCACAGAGCACACAGGTGTGTTATAAAGCCGCACACCCTGAAACGCACGGAATACTGTTAATGTTATCCCAGTAAATTTAATTTTTTTATGATAATTTGTTCTACAAAAATATTACTTTTCTATAACTAAATTTTACACTTATTTTATAGTATCAGTGGTACTCAAAGACTTCAAAGCACTTTTCAAATATAAATGCTTAAAAATTCTGGCTGCACTTTGGAAATTAGGCCCAACACTAACAATAAACTACACCTGACTGGCCGAAGCCAGTTTGGCTCAGTGGATAGAGCGTCGGCCTGCGGACTGAAAGGTCCCAAGTTCGATTCCGGTCAAGGGCATGTACCCTGGCTGCGGGCGCATCCCCAGCAGGGGATGTGTAGGAGGCAGCTGATTGATGTTTCTCTCTCATCGATGTGTCTGACTTTCTATCCCTCTCTCTTCCTCTCTGTGAAAAATCAAAATATATTTAAAAAATAAAAAAATAAACTACACCTGATTACTCACAAACAAAATCCAGCACCAACCTCACTTCAGTCACTTTAAAAGACCCTTCTGAACAAAGAAGTATTGTTTTTCTCCTTTCAGAGGGAATCCTTAGTGACAGATCACTGATAATAGTCTTCTATAATCAGGAAAAGGGAAAAAAATTTATTTAGTTGGCTTCCTTTTCTCAATTCTACTAATATAATTAAAACTAGTTAACTGAATTCATTCAACTTAAATCACTCATAGCAAAGAGCAAGTTCAGAATAATTTATTCTGTAAGTTTTCAGAATTTCACTTTTTAAAAGGAGTGGAGGAGGAAGAGGAGGAGGGGGAGGAGGAGAAGGAGGAAGAAAAAGAGGAGGAGGAAGAAGGAGGGAGGAGGAGGAAGAGAAGGAGGAGGAGGAGGAAGAGGAAGGAGGAAGGAGGAGGAAGAGAAGGAGAAGGAGGAGGAGAAGGGGGGAGGAGGGAGGAAGGGGAGGAGGAGGGGGGGAGGAGGAGGGGAGGAGGGGGAGGAGGAGGGGGAAAGAGGGGGGAGGAAGAGAAAAAGCAGAAGAAACAATCCTCTACAGGGCAGGACTAGAAGCAGCTACACCTCTGACACCAGCGGGCACAGAGAAGGCACATTTGGTGGCTCAAACAGCCGACTTTGGGGAATGTTTAGCTCCGCGTTATCAGAGGCGATCAGAGTGGGACCACGCGGCTGTAACCCGAGTCTGTTTTACGAACAAGGGGACACAACCAAGACAAGCAGCTGGAGCAGCCGCACAGTCAGCGATGCGCATCTCCTCCCAGGACCATGAAGGCCATTCTGTCCGCGGGCTGAGACCGAACAAAAGTGCCTCTGAGTAACGGTGCAGGCATCCAGATAAGCACGTATGGATGCACGGCTAAAGTTACCAATTACTTTACCAATTGGCTGCAACGGATTTGATCGGCCGGTAATTAATTCTCGTTGCCGGCGCTCAGGGCAGGCCGGGTGGCGCCGTTGCTTTGCCCCGCTGACACCCACACCGCGCACAGGCCCGGCCCCGGGCATCCATGGGCCTCCAGTCCAGCCACGGCGCGAGCTGGGAGCCCGGCGGGGGGAAGGTGAGAACACGCATCACAGGAGAAGTCGGCTACTGAAGAAAGAGCTTCCCCAAAGTGAAACCAGCTTTAAAGAGCAGGATTGTTAAGTCGGGGTTTTAAAAAGCTACTAACGGAGCAGTAGCTCATGGAAAGCACCCAGCGGCTGAACCTCTCTCAGTAATGCTGACAGCATCGGGCACTGCTGCCCGCACAAGCAGCTCAGCCCCTCAGACCTCTGTGAAGACAGGCTGAGAGATGGCTCCCACCTTTACCTGCGCCCTCTCCCCACCCACCCTCTGTCCACTTCCTAAGGGAGAAAGGGGACATCCGCTGATGGCGAGTCCAGCTCTGTTGAGATGTCAGCACCTAACAAGTCTCGCAGACGTGGCTGACGGCGTAACGGGCCCATCGTCCGAACGAAAAACTGAGAAGCTTAGCCTCTTGGCTACAGTCATGGGCCCTCGCCCACAATCCGGGCTGAAACGGAAAACACACTTCTCACTGTCATGTTGTGCTTGTCATGTGAATCATATAACACAGGTATTACTAACTGCAAAAGCACAAAAATCACAAATAACGACAAAGCTTGTCAATACGTCTGCAGACCGGGTTGACTCCACCTGCAGAATGAGGGAAAGCCCGGATTACGTATCTCACAAAGGTGCCAATCAGACGAGATAATGGGTAAAAAAGAATTAAAAAATAAAACCTCTAGGCAGTATATAGCCAGCACGTTTTGACCAAACGCTATGCTGTGTATGTTTTATCCCCTCCTGTGAGTTCTGGACGGAGGGCAGCAGAGTGGAGCATGGAAACACTTTTAAGCCCCCCATGTTATTTCTCCGCGTAAGCCTCGGAGCGTCTTGGCACAGCACCAAGAAGAGAGACCAGGCCTCTCTGCGCTCTCTCTCTCTCTGTCGAAACCTCCATTGTAACCTACAACCTGAACAACGGGCCTCCAGTCCTGCTAAACTCACAGCCCCGGGTAGACGGCTGAGGGCCAGAAATAAAAGCCACTGTCTGTGGCCAAGTCTGGCCTCTCCAGCGCAGCCTCGGGGAGGGCAGGGGTTCCTCTGCTCGGCACAGAGACCTACTTACAACCGGACAACTCACTCCCATGAGGTACACTCTACAAACAAATCTGACTTCTTCCCTCAACCTTCTGCTATTTTTCACCATAAAAGCAAACAACCTCCTAACATGACTGATTTCTAGGGCTGACCTAGAGATTGTCTAGGCCCAGGGACTCATTTCACGTAAGAAAATATAACTCAAAAGCAAGCCCAATAGTGTCACCTGCCACAACATGCTGACTCAGCAAGCTCTGTGGATATGATTTTGCCCCAAAATATATTTTTTTAATATATTTTATTGATTTTTTACAGAGCTGAAGGGAGAGGGATAGAAAGTCAGAAACATCGATGAGAGAGAAACATTGATCAGCCGCCTCTTGCACGCCCTCTACCGGGGATGTGCCCGCAGTCAAAGTACATGCCTTTGACCAGAATCGAAACCAGGACCCTTCAGTCCGCAGTCCAACACTCTATCCACTGAGCCAAACCGGTCCCGGCCAAAATATTTTTTAAATAGAAGAAATTTCATATGCTGATAGTAATAATATTGTGACAATCAAACCATAAATTGGGATGATTTCAATTACTATTCACTCTAAACATCTGCTTCGGATGGATCCGAATTTTAATTAATCTAAAACCTGTTTTGGTGGTTTCCAATCTCAGAGGAAAGGCAGCTGCTGTCTCAACACAGAACTTCCCTTTGACCCGACATACGTTTCAGAGTCGGTAACCAATGCCAGGGTTTCCAACCCTCCTCTATCTTCATAATATGTCTATAAAGATTTATCACTCTGAATTTTCTCAAATTAACTTTATTCAATATAAAGTAATAGAGTGTACAGTTTGTATTTACTAAAAAGCCAGGTTTTTTTGTGAATTTTTAAAGACAGCTCGTGCTGTGTGTCCGTTTAATATCCTATTGCAAACACAAGGTTATCTAAAAATAGAAACACGCCTCATGGATGACATGTCACTCCCACCCAAGATGGTTTATGGGTAGCCATCAATCTCACTTTTCCCTACCCAGAGTGATAAGTATCTCAACGAAAAGAGAGCAACTGTCCAATTAAAGACATTGAACGTGAAACCAAAGAATGTGAAAAATCTCACTAGTGCCACCTACAGTATCCAGGGAGAATGAAGATAAGAGATTTTTAAAATATGTGTGTGTGTGTGTGTGTGTGTGTGTGTGTGTGTGAATGCATGTGCGTGTATGTGTATGCGTGTATGTATGCGTGTGTGTGTGTGTGTGTCCATCCCTTGGATTTCTTGCCCAGGACAATATATCAAGACAGCTTTCTACCAAATCTTGCACACAATATGAAAGTACATAATCAGGTAATCCAAAAAACAACAACCAAAAGTACCCTTGAAAAACCAAAACCAAGCCCTAACCGATTTGGCTCAGTGGATAGAGTGCCAGCCTGCGGACTGAGGGGTCCTGGGTTCGATTCCGGTCAACAGCATGTACCTTGGTTGCAGGCACATCCCCAGTAGGAGGTATGTAGGAGGCAGCTGATCTATTTCTCTCTCAGTGGTGTTTCTAACCCTCTATCCCTCTCCCTTCCTCTCTGTAAAAAAATAAATATAAAAAAAAAAACAAGAAACGCCTGCAGCTCTCACAAAAGGAGAAGAACAGCGGCTGCAGGGCTGGGGACCAGGGAGAGGCTGGTAAAGAAACCGACTGTCGAGGAGCAAGTTCTGGGACCCTGTGCAGCCTGGACTGCAGTGCACAGGCTGAGGGAAACGACCAAGTCCGGTGCAGCAGAAACTGAAGCATCTGGCTTCAGATGGACTGCAAAGTCTCACAGCAAAACTAACCTTGCATTCCACCACACTCTGATCCGATTCACACGTTACGTAGATCTCGTCGACTGCCCGGCGAAGATTGTCAAAGAGAAATGCCCAGTATCTCGCTCTGAGATCAATTTTGCGTGGGTGCCTTGCTTTAGTGGGGCTTTTATCGAAGTGTTTGTCTCCAGCCGCAGATGTCACTTTACAATCCACCACGGTGTTCTGGTGAAGTAAAACAAAACACGGAAACGACGTTTTGAAAATCCTCCACGGGCATGTAAGCATAACCAATGGACACAAGACACTGAGGCAGGTGAGGGCCTGTGTTGGGGGCGGTAAGGGAGGCCGGGGGAGGTCAATGGAAGGGGGAAAAAAGGAAACATATGTACTACTATTTGTAATACTTTAAAGAATAAAAAATTGAAAATAAATAAATAAATAAAGTATAAAGTACAAAAAAAAGAAAGAAAGAAAATCCTCCACGGATTGGATTATCACATAAAGCACATTTTTCAACATAAATACTTAAAAACAGACATCATTCTCCTCAGCTTATATCACAGCACATTGAAATCACTTAAATAAAGCGTGTCATTTTAAACAGCGGCCACAGCCTTGTCAAGTTAATTCTTATTTCAGACACGTCTCACAGGAGGCATTAGGATGACCTCAACTGTGACGAGACCCTGATTCAGAAAGGAGCACTAAGGAGGCTCCTGCTTTACTGGAACACGTGTATGGCACGTTTACGTACCCTGACAGATGTAAACAGCAAGATCCGCATTTTAAAGTAGCTTGCATATATGCTTTTCATTGAAAAAAACAATGACATACACTACACAGTTCTATTCAGCTGCTTAATCTTATTGTAAACCATTTTCCAACCTAAAGTAAAAATTAATATGTAAATGCAAAACACCTGGCTGGGAAAACCATGATGGCTTACTATCGCCAAGCAGCACACCCCACCTGCCAGCCCCGCAGCGCCCGCAGCACAGGGAGCAGGACTCACAGCCGGGGGGCAGCACCTGCGGGCCTGGCAGCCCCAGAAGCAGTGCAGGTGCCCACGACCCAAGCTCCCCCACCCGCTGATGCAATCCCCACACCATGGAGACCCTGCCCAAGACCCACAGGACCCCAGACTCGGCGGGCACTGCCATCTCAGTGGCAATACTGCGACAGCAGAGGCCCAGACAGCAGCAAGGTACCAGCAACCACACACACACACACACACACACACACACACACAACACTCGGGCAGACACCTCGGAGGTGGACAGCTCAGGTCAGAGAAAAACCTGTCCTATAGCACCACCTACTGGAACACAAAAAAAGGCCTCCAATTAACCAACCTGTGGAATTGCCAGGCAAAAACAGCTTTACCCGAATTAAGAAAGTTGTTCACTGCTTGCAATTCACTGGCGGAGGGAAAACCCATCAGGCACCATGAATAATCACAGTAACACAGCATCACACACACACACACACACACACACGACAAATCTCCAGAAACCAAACTTACTGTCATGGAAGATTGTGATTAAAATGACCGAGAATTCTAATTGGCCGGGTGGCTCCAGTGGTTAGAGCCAGACAAGAAAATGTTTCCAGCAAAGTTATGCTTCGGATACAAAGGAGAAATAAAGACTTTCTCCAACAACAAAACAAAACTGATGGGGTTCACCACCATAAGACTCGGCTTCTGCCCTGGCCGGTGTGGCTCAGAGGAGAGGACCGATTGGCCTGTGGACAAGGGTCCCGGGGTTCGATTCTGTCCGGGCACCTACCTTGGTTGTGGGCTCTCCATCCCCAGTAGGAGACACACAAGAGGCAGCTGACCAATCATTCTCATTATTGCCTAGTGGCCTGGTGCACGAAATTCGTGCACATTAAAAGGGTATTAATTAGAGGAAACAATTTAATATTGCTATTTGCTCTTTCTCTATAATAGAAGTATCAGAGACTAAAGAAAATTAGTAAAATGTATATGAAAACCTTCCTCCTGTCAGAGTCTGGGGCGCACCATGGAGCCCAGAGTCAAGTCCCCACTCACTAAGATGTGCCTCAAAATCACGTGAGACCCAGACCCAGCCACACACACCCCCGGCCCTGCATTGGGGTAGATCCACACCCCACCCATGCCAGTCTTGTCAAGCCACCCTGGGCAGTGTGTGTCCTCAGGTCCCCTGGCCCAGCACCAGGATGGGGAGCATGGCCTGAGGTCCTCCATCAAGCCACACCAGGCAGAGGAGCACAGCCTCAAGTCTCCCAGCCCAGCACCGGAAGGGAGGTGCAGCCTCAGGTACCATGTCAATCCTCACTGGCACAGGGGCACAGGCTCAGGTCCCCTGTGAAGCCCCGCTGGGTGGGGGGCACAGCCTGAGGTCCCCTGTGAAGCCCAGCCAGGCAGGAGGGGCACAGTATCAGGACCCCTGGCCTGATGTTGGGGCAGAGGTTATGGTCTGAGGTCCCCCAGCCTGGTGCTGGGGTGGGGGTGACGCTTGAGCCCTGTCAAGCCCTGCTAGGTGGGGGGCGCAGCCTGAGGTCCCCTGTCAAGCCTTGGCAGGTGGAGAGAACAGTCTGAGGTCCCCTAACCCAGCAACAGGATGGGAAGCACACCTTGAGGTCCCCTGTCAAGCCCTGCCAGGTTGGGAGTGTGGCCTGTAGTCCCCTGTCAAGCCGCACCAGGTGGGAGGCACGGCCTGAGGTCCCCCAGCCTGGAGCTGGAGTGGGGGGAGCAGCCTGAGGTACCCTAGCCCAGCACCAGGGCGGAAAGCACACCTTGAGGTTCCCTGTCAAGCCCTGCTGGGTGGAGGGCGTGGCCTGTGGTCCCGTCAAGCCCCTCTGGATTGGGGGAGGGTGTAGACCTTCCTTCCCTGGTGCTGCGGCCACACCCTCTGCCGGCCTCCCATCCAGCTGCCACGACCACCTCACGCTCTCCGCTCTCCGTGAGCAGGTATGCATAGGGAAGGCTGGGCCAGGATAATTAGGAGGGGGTGATGGGAGCCAGCATCCTGGGTGAGCTGGGCCTCACAGCCTCTCTGCTTCAGCTCCCAGCACCCGGACCTGAGGAGCAGTGCTTTCACAGGGGCCTGGCAGGCACTGGACATGGCGATGCCTTAAAAACAGAAGGGCCTCCTTTAACTCTGGCTGGAAGTGCGCTGGGAACTTATGGTCGGGGGAAGCAGCCCAACATCAGGGCTGAAACAAGACCTTGGGCAGCCTCCGGAGGGGGCAAACCAACAGTAAAAGGCATCTTTGAAACAAAGACATTTGAACATACAGTGAATATTAGGCGATATTAAGGGACTACCTTAACTTTTCAAGGTGTGACAATGGCTGAATATTTACTTCTTCCTCATCAGAGTATATTTAAACGGGAAACAACTTTCTTTGAAAGTATGGTGTTGTCCTGGCCCAGCACCCCCCCACCCGCCCCCGCACCACGGACGCCTCAAGAACCGAGCCTCTCCTGCTGGCTCGCTAGGCCCTCGAAAACACCCTGTGCAGAGGCGTGGTCCCTGCTTCGTTCCCCGCTCCCTCAGCGTGAAGCGAAGTGTTCCCAGCTGGCGCTGGCGTGAAGCACTTCGTTCCCTGTCTGCGCTGGTGTGAAGCGAAGTGTTCCCCACAGGCGTGAAGTGAAGCGTTGGTGAAGGGAAGTGTTCACTGGCGTCCAGGCAAGCTGTGACCACGCCCCATTCACATCCCCCGCTCCTGATGGGCTGGTAGCATAGCCAATCAGGAGCCAAGGTACGGTCACATTTGCATGTTACTCTTTTATTAGATAGGAGGATGTTTCTAGCTCCCTCCCTGAAATAAAAAATTATTAAAAAATAAAAAAGATTTGGCTTCTAAGACGTTGAAAGGAGCTCTTCTGCCAGAAAGAAAGAGAAAAAGTACACAAGTTTGACAAGGGAATAGGGATTCTCAGAATAGAGTGCTAAAAATCTACCACATAAAGGTTAAAGGGGAAATCATTAAAAATAACTATTGCTACTTCAATTTGGTAAGGAATACATACCATAGAAATAGATAATTTGCAACAACAAATATATAACAGGGAGTAAGTAAGGGATGAAACTTTTACAGGCCAGTGAAGATGAGACGCTCTCAGAGAAAAAGGACGATGTTGTGTGGACTTGAGGCCCGGAAGAGAAAGCCAGCCCGGCTGGTGCGGCTCAGGGCTGGGCATCACCATGGCCAGGAGGCCCCCGGTGCAGTTTCCAGTCAGGGCACACGCCTGCCTTGTGGGCGCAACCCCCGGGGAGGGCATGCAGGAGGCCAATTGGTGTTTCTCTCTCGTCGATGTTTCTATCTCTCTATGCCTCTCCTTTCCACTCTCTAAAGAAGGAAATTAATAAAAACAGAAATTAGATCAGAGATACAAACATAAAAAAAGAGAAAATGAAGACAATCATCATAGAAAATCACCCAATTAAAATATCAGTCAGAAACAAAAGAGAAAATAATGGAGCTATAGAGCAATCAGAAAACCAAAAATGGCAAGAGTACGGCTTCACACATCAATATCACCTTAAATGTCAATGAACTGATCTGACCAATAGAAAGGTACAGGGTAGCGGGACAGATTAAAAAACAAGACCCAACAACATACTGCCTTAAAGAGGCTCAGCTCGGTTCCAAGACAAACACGGGCTCTAAGTGAAGGTGGGGACACAGTGCCCCAAGCAAATGGCATCCGAAAGAAAGCCGATGTAGCCATACTTTATCACACACAAAAATGGGCATTATATATATGGCGTTATAAAAAGGAGACAGCCAAAAAGAAAATGCAACATTAATATATATGCACCCAACTTAGAAGCAATATATAAAATAACTATTAACAGACCTAAAGGTATGTATTTACAATAACAGTAGGAGACTTTGGCACCCCACTCAGACAGAAAGGCGAGAAAGAAGTATTGGCCTTCAATGACATGAGTCCAGACGTCTTTAAACAGACACACACAAAACACTCCACCCAGAAGTGCCGGAACACAGACTTCTCAAGTGCACGTGGACAGACCAAATGCTGGGACACAAAGTAAGTCTCCATAAATTTAAGATTAAAATTATATCAAACATCTTTTCTGATCACAACAGTATGACACTACAAATCAAGAAAAATGGAAAATCACAAATATGGGGAAATTATAAGAACTGAACAACAAATGGGTCAATGAATACGTCAGAGGAGAAATCAAGAAACACACAGAGAGCCGAGACCGGTGTGGCTCAGTGGATAGAGCGTCGGCCTGGGGACTGAAGGGTCCCGGGTTCGATTCCGGCAAGGGCATGTACCTTGGCTGCGGGCACACCCCAGTAGGGGGCGTGCAAGAGGCAGCTGATCGATGTCTCTCTCATCAATATTTCTGACTTTCTATCCCTCTCCCTTCCACTCTGTAAAAAATCAATAAAATATATTTTTAAAAAAGAAAGAAAGAAATACATGGAGACAAATGACAATAAAAATACGGCAGCCAACATCTATGACAGGGGTAGGGAGCCTCTTCTCAGCCAAGGGTTTTTTGGATACTTATGACATCATTCAAAGGCCACACAAAATCATCAACCTAAAAATCATCCCGCTGTATGTGGCCAAACATTCAATCGACTCACCCCTGATGCCTTGGCAAGGATCAACTGAATCAGGAAGAAACAGAAAATCGGAACAGACCAATCACGAGTAAGAAAATTGAAAAGGTAATCAGTAACCTCCCCCAAACCAAAAGTTCAGGACCAGATGGCTTCACTGATAAGTCCTATCATCCATCCAGATTTAATACCTCAACTTCCTCATCTGTAAATGAAGACAGTAGTAATGCCACGTCAAAGGATCATTCTGATAAGCAAACAGATTAATATTTGTACGGCTTCAGCACAAGCCATGCACACAAAACTATATAAATTTAGTGTTTTAGCACCGGCTGGCATCTCTCGGTGGTTAGGATGTTGGCATGTGCACCGGAGGGCCTTGGGCTGGATTCCTGGCCAAGGGCGCATGCCTGGTTGCAGGTCCGATTCCCACCCCAGATCGGCAGGGGTGAGTGTGGAAGGCAACCAATAGATGAATCACGTCAATGTTTCTCTCTCTCCCTCTCCTCTCCTGAAAAACTAATGGAAAATAAGTTGTATGTTATAACTAAAATAAAAAGTAAGTGAAGAGTTGCACATGCTTTACCTGTTTAGTAGTTTTATGAGTCCCCTGAATTGTCCTCTTTGGTTTTCCACCAGTTTGAAATTTAGGTTTTCCTTCAAGGCAAGAATAAATAGATAAATATATAGATTAACAAACAGACAATATAAAATGGAACTGTACAAATAATTCAGGCATATTAACACATGATCTCCTTTTATTCATAGTCAATCTGAACTATAGCTATGACAAAAAACAAATTTCCAAGATCCCATAAACTGTTTTCATGAAACAGCTTCCTCAGAAAAGGAGTAAATCAACTTCTTAAACAAGTCAGATTTTCTGACAACTTAAAAATAAGGTCAAATAAAAAACTTCTGCAAAAAAATTTTTTTGTTTCATGAGTGAAAAAAATGAATAAAAATATATTTTAAAAAGATCAAGTTAGTGATACTTCTCAACTTATATATACAGGTCTAAAAAATACTTATTTGAATTCAAATTGTATTTCAACAAAATTAGGAATACATTTTTTACAACATAAAACTCAGTATTTTCTGTTTTAATTAACTTACCTGCTGTATGACATTTTGCAGTCAGACACATATCTCTCACTTGTTCCTTTTTAAAAAATATATATTTTATGGGAGTACTGGGGAGGAACCAAGATGGCAGCATAGGTAAACACCTATTGTGTTGCCCCGCGCAACAATTTCAAAACTACAACATAACAACAAAACAAACATCATCCAGAATCACCGGAAAGCTGGCTGAGTGAAAACTCCACAAATAAAAGTAAAGGTGGGACACTGAGGCGCAGAAGAGCGAAGAGCGGCGGAGCGCGGCCTTGAAGATACACGCGGAATCAGAGGTTAGCAGCCTCGAGTAAGCATGGGCTGTGGGGCTGGCAGCAGCAATCCAGGCTGGATTTCTCCAACGGGGAGGGCGGAGACGTCCCGCTGCACAGATTCCCCAGTGCCAGGCGAGGTCCGGGGTGCGCACACTAAAAGCAGGGCGCGGCAGAGGACTCCAAGTTTGAGGAAAGTACCCATAGCTTACAACAGCAGTTTGCACGCGTAAAGTGTGCAACAGCACAGACGCGCGACGTGCTCCCTCGTTACCGAGACCACTGGACAACTTTGTTTTACAACTCTGGGCGAGACTTTGGGTGTGCAGACTCACTTGGGGAGTGGCAGCGTTGTCTGGCAACGGGTGGAGACCAGCCAGCGGCGGCTTTCTCTTGGAGGTGCCTGCAGCCATTACCACCCAACACAGATAGGACTTAGCTGATGCTGAAGCTGCCTGCTCGGCTCAGAGACTCCGCCCATCCAACCTGAACACAGCTCATCTCCACACCCAACTGGCCCGGAGGTCAAACCTTCCTAGTGCTAACAACAATTAGCTGGGATTAACTCCAACAATACTGTACAACCCATAAAGGATTGCAGTAAGAATATCCACCTCAGGTAACTGGGGAGGCTGAGCCACTGTCCCTTAGAGGACATCTACCACACGAAGCTAATGGACCAACTCAGGAAAGCAGCCAACATGCAGAGCCATGGAAAGAAATCAGGTGTGAAAGAAATGGAGGAAAAAAACGATTGGACATAGAATTTAAAACCACGGTTATGAGGCTTTTCAAGGGGCTCCTAGAAAAGGCCGAAACCTACAAGGAAATGAACAAGACCTACGAGGAAATGAACAAGACCTACGAGGAAATGAACGAGACCTACAAGGAAATGAATGAGACCTACAAGGAAATGAACAAGAGCTACAAGGATATGAAAGAGGACCAACTAGAAATCAAGCATACGCTGACTGAAATAAAAAATATTATACAAAGACCTAAAAGCAGTCTAGAGGGCCACAAGAACCAAGTCAAAGATTTTAAATACAAAGAAGCAAAATCCACTCAGCTGGAAAAGCAAGAAGCCAAAAGAATCCAAAAAATTGAAGAAAGTGTAAGGGGTCTCTGGGACAACCTCAAGCATGCCAACATCCGAATTGTGGGGGTGCCAGAAAAAGAGAGAGAACAAGATAATGAAAACCTACTTGAAGAAATAGTGACTGAAAACTTCCCACATTTAGTGAAAGAAATTGACTTAAAAGCCCAAGAAGTGCACAGAACCCCAAAATATAGGAATCTAAAAAGGACCACACCAAGACACATCATAATTAAAATGCCAAGAGCAAAAGACAAAGAGACAATATTAAAAGCAGCAAGAGAGAAACCTATAAGGAAGCACCCATACAACTGTCAGTGGATTTCTCAACAGAAATGATGCAGGCCAGACGGGAGTGGCAAGAAATATTCAAAGTGGTGACTAGCAAGAATCTACAACCAAGATTACTCTATCCAGCAAAGCTATCCTTCAGAATTGAAGGTCAGATAAAGTGCTTCACAGATAAGAAAAAGCTAAAGGAGTTCATCACCACCAAACCAATATTATATGAAATGCTGAAAGATATTCTTTAAGAAGAGGAAGAAGAAAAAGGTAAAAATATAAATTATGAACAACAAATACACATCTATCAACAAATGAACATAAAAATCAAGTGAATTGATAGGCTGATGAACAGGATAAACTGGTGAATATAACAGAATCATGGACATAGAGAGGGAATGGACTGACAAATCTTGGGGAGAAAAGGGGTGTGGGAAGTGCAGCAAGAGACTGGACAAAAACCTTGCAATAATGGGAGAGGACAGTGGGGGTGGGGAGTGAGGGCGGAGAGTGGGATGGGTACAGGGTGGAGGGGAGCTATAGGAGGATAAAAAAGGGGGAACAATGTAATTAATAAACTGAACAATAAAAAATGTAAAAAAACAAAACAAAAATAAAATAAAATAAAATAATATATATATATTTTATGGATTTTTTACAGAGAGGATGGGAGAGGGATAGAGAGTTAGAAACATCAATGAGAGAGAAACATAGATCAACTGCCTCCTGCACACCCACCACTGGGGATGTGCCTGCAACCAAGGTACATGCCCTTGACCGGAATCGAACCCGGGACCCTTCAGTCCGCAGGCCAGCGCTCTAGCCACTGAGCACTAGAGCTCTTTTTTCCTTTTTTTTACGAAAGACCAGAGAGCCGGCCCGTGCACCAAAGGGCTGCAGGTTCACTCCTGACCCGGTCACACACCGGGGCTGCAGGTTTGACCCCTGGCCCTGGTCGAAGTGCACGGTGGGGCAGACAATCAGCATGTCTCTCTCACACGGCTGTTTCTCTCTCTCTCTCTCTCCTCCTCGCTTCACTCTCTCTAAAAAAAAAAAAGAACATTGAAAAATGATCCATGTGTGAAGACTAAGACCACTAACAAAAGAGTAATAATAACACTTTCCTAAAACCATTTGCATATTAGATAAAAAGGCCATGAAAAACTACTTATTCAATTTATACTAATTTGCCTGAGAGTCCTAATTATAAGCAGTTTTCAGTCTATCGATTGTTTAGGAATAAATGTAGCCGTCTAATTTACAACAAAATGAAGCTTATTTTGAACATACATCACCACTGCCCCAAGCAGTGGTTAGTGTCAGAGCACAGACCTAAGGGTCTCGGGTTCAGTCTCTGGTCAGTGGCGCGTACCTGGGCTACAGGCGAGATCCCCAGCCTGGCTGGGAAGCATGCGGGAGGCAGCCGATCTGTGTGTCCTTCTCTCTCTCCCTCTCCCTCTCTCTCTCTCTCTCTCTCTCTCCCTCCCCTCTCCTGCCTCCCTCCCCCCCTCTTCCTCTCCCTCCCGCCCTTCCACTCTCTCTAAAAATCAATGAGAAAAATATCCTGGGTGAAGATTCCCAGCAATAAAAAATACACATACCATCATCATCTTTGCTTTCTAGTGGAACACTCCAAGCGATCAAATTTCTTGCCGTTCGACCCTCCTCTGCAACTATCCTCCTTACTTTGTCATGGCTGTTGGAGCGCTGGAATGAGGCCTGCATACAGAAAGGGAACATTTCTTGAATTATTAGCCAAGATATAAAATATATTTGGCAGATAAATGCATTATTTCTTACGTTTCTCAGAAAGAAAACACACTATGCATTTTTCATTAATCCTATTCTTATAAAAACTTAACTAGTAACTTCAGTAGAATAGTTTTAAACATTCTAGTCAAAGTAAGCATCAGGGTTTGAAATGCAATAGATGAGTCTGAGGTACCTGATAACATTGTGCAGATCTCTATGTGAAGCAGCATTTTAACCCTGATTCCTTTCTCCAGGAAGACTTAAAACGCGTTGTTTCCATCCAAAGTCACAATGTGCCACCTGGTGCCACACAGAGACTTTTACAAAGATTTGCTCAAATATTACATGTTTCAAAAACAGCAAACACCAGTTTCAAGTGAAAGTTTTTATATTCAACTCTTACAATATATAAATCTAACAAAGCAATTGTTCATAATGTCCGCCAAAGCATCTACAGATTTCTGGAACTTGCTCCTAGACTGGGGAAAAATTATTTTCACTTCTCTCTAAACAATTTCTACTTGTAGCAATGTCACTCATGCTCTGGGACGGGCACCAAGCATTGCTTATTAAACTTTTGTGTCTGTACATAGAGAATCTCCCTCACACAGATTTAAGAGAGAGGGATGCACAAACTGAGCCGGGACTCCCCGAGGCCACACAACGAGGGAACGAGAAGGAAGGAGGGAAAGCACAGGCGAGGTGCTGGGAAACCACAGTGAAAACATCTAATTCTGTTTAATAACGGTCACCCCAGACCTCCCACAGACTGGGCTCCCCTATAAACTCCATTCCTTCCTCTTCCCGGGGTGAGTGGCGTTGGTGAAGAAGATACTCAGAAACAACGGCCTGAGAAATCCGTTAGAAAAGAACTGCGGGGCCGAAACCGGTTTGGCTCAGTGGATAGAGCATCGGCCTGCAGACTGAGAGGTCCCGGGTTCGATTCCGGTCAAGCGCATGCACCGTGGCTGCGGGCACATCCCTAGCAGGGGGTGTGCAAGAAGCAGCTGGTGGATGTTTCTCTCTCATCGATGTTTCTGACTTTCTATTGCTCTCCTTTCCTCTCTGTGAAAAATCAATAAAATATATTTTTGAAAAAAAAGAAAAGAACTACGGGAAGGACCTGTGGTCCAGGCTGTCTGGGGGTTTCACCACCAGGTCCCCACCCCAGGTCCAGAGAGCGCCCAGCCCCACCTGCCAGCCTCAGGGGGAGGGAGGCCTCTCTAAGAGCTGGCTGGATCCTGCATAGAAAAGCAGGTCAAGCTGTTGGCATGGACTGGTTTGTACCTTTTTGAAATTAAGACACAAAGGAAGCTAGCTTCCACCGGTCTACCTGCCCTCGGTCCCACACCTGGTGGAAGGGGCTCTCAGGTTGAGGACTACGTTCACAGAGGTTCACGTTATTACAGTGCGTCACCACAAAACGTCCCCTGAAGTAACCTTATGTAACACATGTGACACTGAAAAAGGTAAAAATGAAAAATAGGTTGGCCCATCCAGTGTGTGATGTGGCTCCACGGTTTGAGCCTCAACCCAGGAACCAGGAGGTCACCTCTGGATTCCCGGTCAGGGCACATGCCGAGGTTGAGGGCTTGATCCCCAAAATAAGACATGAAGGAGGCAGTCGACCCATAATTCTCTCTCATCAATGATGTTTCTATCCTTTCTCCCTTCCTCTCACTGAAATCAATTTTAAAAAACATTCTTTTTTTAAAAATGAGTGGAAGAAAGAAAAAGGCCAAAAAAAAATTAAGGTGAGTGAGGTAGTTTGATCACTTACCATCATTTTTTAATTCCCTTCTATGCCAAGAAGCTCATTTATCAAATAAACCCATCAGGTATGACTCCTAGAATTAAAAAACAATTAATTACACACACACACACACACACTCGTAGTCATAACATTGTCAGGAAATCATATCCTATCTAATAAAAGAATAATATGCAAATTGACCGTGCCTCTGATCAAGCTATGCCCACAGCCACACCCAGCAGCCAATCAGGAGCAAATTATGCAAATAAACCCCAACCAAGATGGCTGCCGCCACTGAGAGCAGGAGGGAGGCTTGGGTTTCCCTGGCAACGGAGGAAGCCCAGCTTTCCGCTTGCCATTGCTGGCCTAGGCCTCCACTTAATGCTACAAAGTTTCAATTATAGAAGATACATAATCCCAACAGAAATGGCAGCAGCCACTGAGCTAGAGGAGAGGCTAGGGTTGCCTGGGTGATGGATGAAGCCAAACTTCTGCAGCCCTAGCGCCTAGGCCTCCACTCTAGGCCACAAAGTTTCAAACAGAAATGGTTGTCGCCACTGAGCAAGCAGAAGGCTTGGCTCTGCTCCAGGCTACAAAGTTTCAATTGTAGAACATACATAAATCCCAGATCCCAGGGCCTCCACTTGGGTCGCTGGGGGAGGGGGGGTGGCCAGCCTGCAAACCACCATAGGCCCCTCACCCAGGCTGCCCCACACCCCAAGGGAACCCCCACCCTGATCCAGGGCACCCTTCAGGGCAAATCAGCCAGCCCCCACCCATGCACCAGGCCTCTATCCTATCTAATAAAAGAGTAATTTGCAGATTGACCATCACTCCAACACACAAGAGGGCTGCCTCCATGTGGTCAAAGATCCTGCCCCCATGTGGACACAAGATGACTACCACAAAATGGCTAGCAGGGGAGGACCATTGGGAGGTTCCAGGCCCTGCAAGGGAGGACAGTTGTGGGTGATCAGACCAGCAGGGGAGGGCAGTTGGGAGAGACGAGGCCTGCAAGGAAGGGCAGTTGGGGGCGATCAAGCCTGCAGGGAAGGACAGTTAGGGGTGACCAGGCCAGCAGAGGAGGGAAGTTGGAGGCAAACAGGCTGGCAGGGGAGCAGTTAGACATCAATTAGGCTGGCATGGTAGTAGTTAGGGGATGATCAGGCTGGTAGGTAGAAGCAGTTAGGGGCAATCAGGGAGGCAGGCAGGTGAGCAGTTTGGAGCTAGCAGTCCTGGATTGTGAGAAGGATGTCTGACTGCCTATTTTGACCCGATTCTACCGGGATCGGGCCTAAACGGGCAGTCAGACATCCCTGGAGGGGTCCCAGATTGGAGAGGGTGCAGGCTGGGCTGATAAAAAAGATAAAAACCTCATTCCAAGTTTCTAATTAAACAACAAAAAATTGCCCCTTTATACTACCTGTTTCAATATAGCATGTTTTATTTCTTTAAGATATTTTACTGATTTCTTACAGAGAGGGAGAGAGATAAAGTCAGAAACATCAATGAGAGAGAAACATTGACCAGCTGCCTCCTGCACACCCCCAACTGGGGATGTGCCTGCAACCAAGGCACATGCCCTTGACTGGAATTGAATCCAGGACCCTTCAGTCCGCAGGCAGACGCTCTATCCACTGAGCCACACCGGTTTCGGCTCAATATAGCATGTTTTAAATACTCCATGTTCTCCAAAATATCCAATACGGTGGGGCAGCGTTAATTACAGGAGCAGCCCACCACAGCCCAACCCAGAGGCTGCAGCGTTTCACTGCCATCTGTAAACACACACACAAGCACTCTGTGTCCTACTCCGTTTACACGCGCTTAACTCAAACAAGTTCCACGAGGGACTCTTCATCCCCGTTATGGGAGAGGCACTCTGACATATCCTTTTCTATTCTATTTATTTAATTACTGCTTTCACCTGGCTGGTCTATGACCCACTAATACGTCCCGACCCAGTACACGGAGCCCTGCAAACTCCTCATAAAGGCACCTCCCTCCAGGGAGCACGCTTGTGCCTTTTCCATCCCCTTCCCTTTCCACTCCCTCCCACGCCCTCTAAAAAAAATAACATAAAATAAAGTCTTCTGAGAAACTTTCAAAAAGTGAACTTTTATTACAATATGTTAATATGAACGAACCCCTCTTTACAGGAAACCTAGCTAACACAGCCAGACCTTTACTCAAAGAAATCCAGAGCAGAGAAACCAGAGAAAACACAAAGGGACACGGAAAGTACTAGAAAGAATGGCCCAACCCTGAAAGAAGAGCTAACAAGCACAGAAAAGCAAGCAGCAACTGGAACCAAAGCTTTTGGAATGAGAGCCGAGACCTTTTATCCTCTGTCTCATGAATGTGCTCCTTTTAAATGCAGCAGCTCCGGGCCCTGTCTGGAGAAGAAACCTGGGTCCCCCAAGATATGTGATCAGTACCGGGACCCCGCCAGCAGGTAAGGGGACCCCAAGGCAGGTGCTGGACATGGAGGCCACGGGGGCATAGACTACAAAGGAGACAGAACTGAACCTCACATCACCCTGTTTGGCCCCGGAGGATGGCTGGTTAGCCAGAGACGAGTAAGATTCCTCAGGGAAGGAACAACCTAAGACAGGCACAGTCGCAGAGGGGCCAACAGGAGAGAACTAAAAGGTCAACAGAGGTGGGGCACAGACCCTCACCCACAAACCTTGCAGGTGCTTGAATTCTCACCCCTCCTGAGGGAGGTCTCCTACCCCCACGGCTGCTTCACCTCCCACGCACAACTCAGACTGGGACCCAGGTGGCAGACAGAGATTCGGCCAGCAATAGCTGCTCTATATCTAAATTCAGTCTATTACCAGGAATGCTCAGGACCTACTCAAAATTGCAAATATTCCTTTCCACTAGTATTTACAGAGTAAACTAAGATTTCTGCTTGAGTATTAAAATTGACAGGAAAATAGTAATCAAGTTTTCAGATTAATTTAAATTGGCCAAGTGAAATAAGTGAATACTCAAGAAAATTTAAGTGTACTCGACAAAAAGCTTTTCCTAAAACATTAACTAAAATATCTATTAGTAGTTCATCTCACTGTAAAATTGCCTAACATCCAAAGAACCTAAAGCAGTCATATTTGTATGCAAAAATTAAAATTTAAAATTACCAAGACTGCAAGATAAAATTTCCAAAAGGCCCCATTAATAAAAAAAAGGGGGGGGGGGCAGTGGGGTAATATCATGTAAGGAAAAATATCCTGTAAGTAAAATACATCTAGAAAATTCTTACTCCAGAAAAGTAAATCCCATTTGTAAAACCAACTGGAGGACACCCATGAAAAAACACACATGGTGTCAAAATAAGCCAAAGGAAAATCATTTAGGCAAAAATAAAAAGAATCCCAAGTCTATTTTGCAGAGAGGATCCCTTTGTTAACTTTTGGTCGAGAATGTGTTTGTGTATTTTCAGAGAACAACTCCAAGACCATGTGGGTTCCTGCGACTGTGAGGATCTGTTCCAGTCACGAGGACGGTCCAGAGATGGGGGACACTGACGACACCTTGCCATGCTAGCAGTTGGCAGCTGTGCAAGGCTGCAGGCAGCCCAGGACCAAACCAGAGAGGATGGATCTTGCATTGCTACGATGTGTCCACCATCTGGATACCATTGCTGACATGTACACAGAAAGAACTATTTGACATTGGAACTGGGACTCAGAACTGTTGGACATTGAAACTGAGACTGAAACATTTTTTTTGTTCTTATACATTTATTTCTGGGTTGGGGAGGGTGGTGGGTAGGAACATGTGCTGGGGGGTAAGGGAGGTTGGGGGGAGGATAATGGGGAGGGGGAAAGGAAAACATGTACTACTATTAAGTATAAGTTATACTGCAAAAAAAATCAATAAAAAATTAAATGTTAAATAAATAATTTAAAAAATTTTTAAATAAAATAAATGCAGCATCTCCAATGAAAACTTACATCCAAACAAATAGTTTAAATACAAGCAGTCACAGAAGCATCATTCCTAACAGCCCCACCGTGGAAATCACCGTGTCCACAACAGATGGGTTTTTAAAAAGCAGCATATCGCCGAGACCGGTTTGGCTCAGTGGATAGAGCGTCGGACTGCGGACTGAAGAGTCCCGGGTTCGATTCCAGCAAGGGCATGTACCCTGGCTGCGGGCACATCCCCAGTAGGGGGCGTACAGGAGGCAGCTGATCGATGTCTCTCTCTCATGGATGTTTCTGACTTTCTATCCCTCTCCCTTCCTCTCTGTAAAAAATCAATAAAATATATATTTTTTAAAACTTGTGTTAAAAGGGTGCACCGTATCATGGAGCTCAGGAGAAGTGCTATGTTTTTTAAGGACAACTCCCCCACAGCCTGTCCGTCTTAGAGTAAAAGCCAAACTCCTCATAGAAACTCGAACTCCCTAACCTTCCCAGCTCCCACCCCCTAAACTTCCCAGCTCCCACCCTCTAAGCCTCCCAGCTCCCCAAACCTCTCGCACCCCCACTCCTGTTCTTCCTGATGTTCTTCCACTTCAGCCACGTTGGCCTCTTCGTTCCCCAGCACACCAGACACACCCCTGCCCCAGGGCGACCCCATCTGGAACATTCCATCTCTGGCCTTCCCAAGCACTACTTTAAGAACTGCAACCCATTTCCTGACTCCCACCACTGGCAGGTCTTATTCCACTTCTCCAGAGCACTCACCGCCTCCCATCGTTTACTTAGTCAATGGCATCCCATCTTTGCCAACAAGAATGCAAGCTCTGATGTCGCCCCAGAACATAGAGCAGAGCATGGCACAGGGCAGGCATCATTAAATATGCACTAATGAATGAAACCCATGCTAAAACATCTATGCTCACCATGTTCCTTTCCTTTCCTCTCACATTCTACATCTCCAAAGCCTGCCAAGTCTTCACAGCCGGTTCAAAAGTGATCTTCATAAACCCTACTGACATCCCCAGCTGAGAGAGATCTTCATCCGAATTCCCAGACTTTATCCGATTCTTTCCATCTAAAAAGCAGGGGAAGGCACGATACAGTGGAAAGACTTTATGGAGATACCAAAGCCGGTTTGGCTCAGTGGAAAGAGCATCAGCCTGCGGACTGAAAGGCCCCAGGTTCAATTCCGGGCAAGGGCATGAACCTTGGTTTTAGGCAAATTACCAGTAGGGAGTGTGCAAGAGGCAGCTGATCAATGTTTCTGACTTCCTATCCCTCTCCCTTCCTCTATGTAAAACATCAATATTTTTTTTTAAAAAGACTTGATGGAGGCACCAAGTGCACCAAATCCCTGTGACTTTGAGAAGTTATTCAACCTCTGAGTCTCAGTATTCTCATCTCCAAAAATGAAGGCCAAACAAAAACACATTTTCCACAATAAGATATCTATACACAAATGTCCAAAGCAGCTTCACTCATAATATACCACAACTGAAATCAACCCAAATAGCCACCAGAAGAGATAATCCAATTGTGATATATCCATAGAACAGCATGAACTGATGCAACCAAGAAGATAAACTTCAGACATCATGCGTGGAAAAAGAAACTGGACATGGAAGCGTACATACTGAATGACTTCATTTATATGAAGTCTAGAACATGCAAAACCCATCTCAGGTGAGAAATAGTGAGGGACAGCTGCCTGGGTCGAAGGGGAAGCTTGGACTGAGAAGGCGCACCGGGGGATTTCCCTGCAGAGGGAACGTGGTCATGGCTCACAATTATATTTAAAGTGGCTGAAACGTACTGAACTGTCCACCTCCACGGTGAGCGCACTTTGCATGTAAATATACCGCAATAAAAACTGATTCAAAAAAAGGGGCAGATAGCTGAGGGGTGGAAAATGCAGGCTACCCCTAACTTGTAAAGCTGCTGGACCGATCAGATAAGAAATATATCCTATCCTCCTATCCAATAAAAGAGTAACATGCAAATGTGACTGTACCTTGGCTCCTGGTTGGCTATGCTACCAGCCAATCAGAGCAAGGGGCAGGGTTGAGAGGCATGGGCGCCAGGCCCCAGGAGCTGAGACGAAGTGGTGAAGCATCAAGCACCCGGCTCCGGGCACGGAGACCAAGCTGTGGCAGCGCCAGCGAACCACAGCTGCGGCTAACTGAGGTCGGGGTGCAGAGAATGCCGTGGTGGTGGCAGCGGCGGCAAGAACCCACCGCAGCTGCGTCTAACTGAAACCCCCTCCACCCCGAGAATGAGGTGGCAATGGCAGTGAGAATTCACTACAGCCGCATCTAACTGAGGCCCCTGCATTGCTAATGTTTTACGTGTAGCTTCGGCTGTATGCCAGCAAAAACAGAAGACAACCACTAGAGGGAAGGCCCCCGAGTCCCAGCTTCAGCATTCCAGCTGTGGAAACTGACAACAGGTAGGAGGAAGTCCCACCCCCACAGAATTTGTCCAAATCAGCCATTGGTCACACTGCTGAAGGCCTGACTGTCAAGACTGTCTGTCATTCTCCTCTATCTCAGAACGTGGCAATAGAGAGGTGGGACTATGTCCAAAGAAAAACTGTTGATACAACGGAGCTGTATAGCAGAAAGGTGCCGACATTATTGACAGAAAATGTCTAAAGAGCGATGTGCGTCTGATCTTGAAAGAAGGCGACACCTGCAACAGAATGTACCCAAAGAGCAGCTATTGGGAAAACGTCGCTCTGAAGCCGAAATCACCGGCATCTTCGACAGGAAATATGTAAAGAACAAGGTGCCTTTGAAATTGAAAGAAGGCGGTGGCAAAGACAGAATATGTCTAAAGAACAGTCATCAACAAGTACTAGCAATAGTGGTAGGAACTGCCTTCTCAGCAAAAATGGAGTATGTGAGGATGCAATTCTCGAACATAGTTGTGGTGAAATTACTGTTAGATGTGAATTTTGCCTATCACTAAATTTCTGGGATGAAAAACCATCTGATAGGAAATTTACTCAATGTTGTAGCAAAGGGAAAGTCTGTCCAAATGATATACATTTTCCAGATTACCCGCCATATTTTAAAAGATTAATGACAAACGAAGATTCTGACAGTAAAAATTTCATGGGAAACGTTCGATCTATAAATAGTTCTTTTGCTTTTGCTTCCATGGCTGCAAATGTTGCAATGCCATCAAGGTATGGGCCATACTGTTTTAGAATACATGGACAAGTTTATCATCGTACTGGAACTTTACATCCTTCTGATGGTGTTTCTCGGAAGTTTGTTCAACTCTATATTTTGGATACAGCCGAAGTTACACGTAAAAGATTAGCAATCCCAGCAAACCAGGCCTGCTCTGAAAGACTCATGATCAACATCAACAACCTCATGCATGAAATAAATGAATTAACAAAATCGTACAAGATGCTACATGAGGTAGAAAAGGAAGCCCAATCTGAAGCAGCAGCAAAAGATATAGCTCCCACAAAAGTAACTATGGCAATTAAATATGATTCTAAGAGTGACCGAGGAAGATAAAATTCTCCCCGTGTAACCGAGGTTGCTGTCATATTCAGAAACGAAGATGGAGAACCTCCTTTTGAAAGGGACTTACTCATTCATTGTAAACCAGATCCCAATAATCCAAATGGCACTAAAGTGAAACGAATCAGTATCCTGTTTCCTACATTAGATGCAATGACATATCCTATTCTTTTTCCACATGGTGAAAAAGATTGGGGAACAGATATTGCATTAAGATTCAGAGACAACAATGTACTCAACACTAATACTAGACAGAATGTAAGAACACAAGTCACCCAAATGCAGTATTATGGATTTCATCTCTCTGTGAGGGACATGTTCAATCCTATTTTAAATGCAGGAAAATTAACTCAACAGTTTATTGTGGATTCGAATTGTTGTTATATCATTTTGTTATTATTTATTAATGAAATTATGCATTATTTTCATATACATTGTACTCATTACCTTTTATCTCTCACACTTTTATTGTAGATAAAGGGCAGATAGCACTATTAAAATATTTCCTCTAATTAATACCCTTTTAATGTGCACGAATTTTGTGCACCAGGCCACTAGTATACTGAAATAAGTATGAACGGTGAGAGAGTGCGTGCTGATGGGGAACTGAACTCCAATTTAGCCAATTCATATAGTTACTAGTTATATAGCCTCGGGCAAGCCATTTAATCTCGGAAATGAAGTTTTCGCTTCTGTTAAGACAGTAACATCTGCTTTGCTTAAACGGCAGCATGCTAGAGATCACCAGATTAACACAGCATCTGACATGGAAGGGGTGCCCAGACAATTTTCACATAATACATAGAACCTGCATGTATAGATGCTCAGTGTTACCCTCTTCCCCCCTTTTCCCTGTATGCGTTTTCTTCACCAGTGCATTTTGAGAGACATAAAGGACCAATATCTCAATGATCTTCTCTCTCACCTTACTAATGTGCCTTACAAATGGCAGGCCCTCAACAAGGATTTGGAAGGAAAGGAATAAAGTTGACTGGCTTGATGACTAAGAGGGGTTAATAAAGAGGCAATACTGAGCCTTTTTCGGGCAGAAGGACTCCCTGTGATATTACAATAGTGAAGCCCTAGAAAAAACATTTTTTTAAATATTTTTGATTTCAGAGAGAAAGAGACAGAAACATCAATGATGAGAGAGAATAATTGATCAGCTGCCTCTTGCATGCCCCCCACTGAGGATCAAGCCTGCAACCCAGGCATGTGCCCCTGCCTGACCAGAATCTAACCTGGGACCCTTCAGTCTGCAGGCCAATGTTCTATCCACTGAGCCAAACTGGCCAGGGCTAGGAGAAACATTTTTAAAGTCTATGTTGAAAACTCTCTGCCTTTTGGGCCAGTCACCAAAGTTATGTATAAACTAGAGGCCTGGTGCATGAAACTCACGCACAGGTAGGGTCCCTAGGGACGATCTGCGGGGAGACCAGCAGGGTGACTAGGGGCCGCTGCTTGCACACACCTTGGCTAGCCTGGGGTTTCCAGGCTGGGAGCAGCTCCTGTGTTGAGCATACTGCCCCCTGGTGGTCAGTGCACATCACAGTGACCAGTCATTCCACCATTCAGTCGATCTGCACATTAGGCTTTTATTATATAGGAAGGATGCGTTTGCACAGTAACACTAATGATGCATCCATGCATAAATCCAGCAGGTGAACAGACCTCAACCAGGAAGTGGCTCCCCATAGGAAATAAAAAATCGCAGCTCAGGGGAGTAGGAAGCAGGAAGGAGAGGACTAAGCCTTGGTGGAGGGCTCCCTGTGGCCAGTTCTGTATGCTCCACAGACTACTCAATGACTCACTGCCAACAAATGTACAAGGTGGAAAACACATCCCCTGTTTTACAGACAAAGAGGTCAGGCCCCAGAAAAATTACCCATCTGCCTGAAGACAGGTAATGGCACTGGGATTCCAATCACCATCCATCCGTCTGCTTTGGTAAACCACCTTTCCACACTTCCGCCCACAAAGACAACTCTTCAGATCATTAAAAGCGGGGCTCTTCACCAAAACCGGGGTGGCTGAGTGGATAGAGCATCGGCCTGCAGACTGAAGGGTCCTGGATTCAATTCCGGCCAAGGGCATGCACCTTGGTTGCGGGCACATCCCCAGTGGGAGGGGAGCAGGAGGCAGCTGATGTTTCTCTATCACCACTGATGTTTCTAACTCTATATCTCTCCCTTCCCCTCTGTGAAAAATCAATAAAATATATTTTTTTAAAATAAAAATAAAAGCTGGGCTCTTCAACTAAGTAAAATACGAATTCCTTATTGGGTGTTTATTATTCAGACCGTCTCCATAGGTGGCACAAATAAGCACCCACACGTTTTTAAGGAAAGTCATTAACAGGGGAAAAAAAACAAGAGCCAGCTGAAACCTGTGTGGCTCCTCCGCCTGCGGACTGGAGGGTCCCGGGTTCGATTCCGGTCAAGGGCATGTACCTGGGCTCAGGCACATCCCCAGTGGGGGGTGAGCAGGAGGCAGCTGATGGATGTTTCTAACTCTCTCTCCTTCTCCCTTCCTCTCTGCAAAAAATCAACAAAATGTATTTTTAAAAACTTTTTTAATTCATGCTTTATTTTAAAAAATAGGTGGTAGCCAAGACCGGTTTGGCTCAGTGGATAGAGCTTCAGACTGCGGACTGAAGGGTCCCAGGTTTGATTCCGGCAAGGGCATGTACCTTGGCTGCGGGCACATCCCCAGTAGGGGGCGTGCAGGAGGCAGCTGATCGATGTCTCTCTCTCATGGATGTTTCTGACTCTCTATCCCTCTTCCTTCCGCTCTGTAAAAAATCAATAAAATATATTTTAAAAATAAAATAAAATAAATAGGCTGTATAAATAAGTACCCCACTTGTTTTTAAGGAAAGTCATAATTAACAGGGGGAAAAAAAGCCAGAGCACAAACCAGAATATACACCAGAGGGCTGTCGGGATCCGACCGCCAACCTGAGGCCTGAAAGCTCAACCCCAGACCAACCAGGTGCCCGCAGGTGACGGCATGACCTCTCCCGGCCTCAGTTTCCCCATTCTGAAATGATGGTGTCGGGATCAGGACTGTGAACCGTACGGAGCGGGACATGGCGAGGCCTCGCCGGTCAGAAAGGCGGCTCCTTCTGCCGCTATTTCACGGACAATAACCGGACACGAGCGGAGGAGGGCGGCCCCCGGGCCACACAGGAGCTGCTGCTGCTGCGGCGCGGCCCCTCCGGGGAGGTCCGGCAGGTGCGGCCCGGCCGGGCCAGGCGTCGCCCGCTTCCTCCCCGCCCCGAGCGCGGACGGCGGGGCGCCGGGAAGGGGCACGGACACGGTGCGCAGCCCCGGTGCCTCCGCGCCCCTTGGGCCTCCCCGCTGAGCGCAGGCAACGCGCAGGGAACCCGCTGACAGGGAGCAGGCGGCCGCCATCACCTGTCAGCGGAGGCCCGGCGGGGAGGCCGGTTCAGAAACCCCGGGGGCAGAGAAGGCGCCCCGGGACCCAGCCCCTCAGCCCTCCCGTCCCGCCCACCTCCCCCGCCGGCTCCTTCAGGGGACCCCCGGGCCCTCAGTCGCCGGCCGCCGGCTCCCCTCCCCCAGCCGCGCTCCCGGCCTCTCCCCCCGGCACGCCCGGCTGAGGGGAGGCAAGAGGTGGGAGGACGTACCCCGCCGCCGCTGCGTCTCCGTGGACCGCGGGAGGCGCTCCGCCGGCCGGAGGCGTCCCCGCCCAGGCCCGCCCGGTCTGAGAGGCGGGCGCCCCTCGCGGACACTCACCACCGAGGCTGCCCAGCGCGCGGGGAGGCGCCGAGCGTCCCGCCGGGAAAGGGGCGGGGCGGGAGCATCACGTGACCCGTTGGGGCCGCTGGCGCGCGTGCGCAGTGCGCTCGCCTGTGGGGGGGGCGCTGAAGGCGCGAAGGGCAGGGGGCGGGGCAGGGGGCGGGGCAGGGGCGGGCTGCACTTGCTCGGCCCCCTCTGATCCCACAGCCCCGCGCCCTGGTCATCGTCCCTTCCCGCTGCCTGTCCCATCCCCACGGTGAGCCCCACGGAGGAAGCACCTGTCAACGTGCTTCGGAATGGACGGGGGAGTCCTCCAGGACGTTGTGGGCGGCCCTTCGGTGGAGCCAAGCTTGCATGGCGGACCCCGGCAGAACACAGATGGAAGAGCCTCACTACCCTGAAGTCACCATTCTGCAGAAAGCAGGAAGGAGACTCATGCAGTGTAGGGGTTGTTGTGGGGTGTCTTCCACTACCAGCTGCAAATGATCACAGAGGCGGTTAAGTTGGTAATAAGCAAGCAAGGATTTATTGAACTGGCCAGAACGGTCAAGAGGGCACCACGCAGAGACCAAACACTCGCGGCCATGCCATCCCCGTGTAGGCAGTCCTTTTATAGGGTCTGAACCATAAATTTTTTAAAATATATTTTATTGATTTTTTACAGAGCGGAAGGGAGAGAGATAGAAAGTCAGAAGCATCGATGAGAGAGACATCGATCAGCCGCCTCTTGCACGCCCCCTACTGGGGATGTGCCCGCAGCCAAGGTACATGCCCTTGCTAGAATCAAACCTGGGACCCTTCAGTCCGCAGTCCGACGCTCTATCCACTGAGCCAAACCGGTCTCGGCCATAAATTTTTTTTTAATATACTTTATTGATTTTTTTTTACAGAGAGGAAAGGAGACAGATAAACATCGATGAGAGAGAAACACCCATCAGCTGCCTCCTGCACACCTACTGGGGATGTGCCCACAACCAAGGTACATACATGCCCTTGACCAGAATCCAACCTGGGACCTTTCAATCTGCAGACCAACACTCTGCTCTATCCACTGAGCCAGCCAAACCGGTTTCAGCTGAACCATAAACTTTCATTGTTTTAAATTCCGAGAACAGGCTGCAAGGTCATATCTGAGGTAGGGAAGTGCCAGTGGACTATGATTGACCCTGTTGCCTGCTTCTTATCTCTAACCATACAAACTGATGGACATGGGAATGTAGTCCTATCTCGCAAAAGCCAAAAGTACAGCTCAACTTCTGGTGCCACTGAGTCAACAAGAATTACTCTTTTATGGTTCTGGTCCTCAAGTAGATTTATGTGAGTTTTTAGGTCTCAATCTGGAAGCTAAAGTAACTACCCTTTTGTTTTAAGCAAGCAAGTGTGAACAGCGGCTAGAATAACAGGATCAAGTTTCACATTGCACTTTTACCTGAGATAAATGCTCTTATATTTTTTCAGGGGTTTTGTCTTTTCCAGCTGGCGATAAATCAGTCGGGTTCCCTCTGCCTTCCAACATGTGTGGACTTGAATCCACGTGGGTTACGTACTGTGAACAAATGAGGCATTGGTTCTCTTGGGAGCTACGTGCCCTAGATCAAGGGCGAGAGTTCTATCGGGGTTTTCTTACTGGGCACAGCTGAATCGGGGGCCTTCAGAGGTGAACCCCAACTTCCTTAACTGTGATACTGTTGTGATGTACCCCCCATTTTACAGAGGATGCCTCAAAAGTCGAATTATGGAGTCATTTATTAAAAGCCGGCGGCATACGAGATCTGGAGAAAAAGGGCTCCAGACTTCGCAGCTCCGAACAGCTCAACACAACTGGCTTATATTGGCCGACTATCACAAAGGTAGTGATTACATCTTTGGGTCTGGAATGAGGAACCTGATTTGCAAAACAATGTTTTTACAGAAGCAGAAATAGAGCAAGTTAGTATCTAAGAATCACCAAATCAACAGAAACACATTATCCGGGACCACCTGGGCAATCCTATCTAATAAAAGAGTAATATGCAAATTGTCTGTACCTCTGATCAAGCCACGCCCACCAGCCAATCAGGAACAAATTATGCAAATAAACCCCAGCCAAGATGGCAGCCACCACTGAGAGCAGGAGGGAGGCTTGGGTTTCCCCGGCAACAAAGGAAGTCAAGCTTTCCACCTGCCGTTGCTGTCTAGGCCTCTACTCAATGCTACAAAGTTTCAATTATAGAAGATACATAATCCCAACAGAAATGGCAGCAGCCACAGAGCTAGGAAGAGAAGAGGCTAGGGTTGCCAGGGCAATGGAGGAAGCCAAACTTCTGCAGCCCTAGCCTGGGCCTCCACTCTAGGCTACAAAGTTTCAAACAGAAATGGTTGACTCTGCTCCAGGCTACAAAGTTTCAATTGTAGAACATAAATTAATCCCAGATCCCAGGGCCTCGGCTTGGGTCATAGGGGGCATGGCCGGCCATAGGCCCTTCTTCCAGGCTGCCCCAACCCCAAGGGAACCCCCACCCTGATCCAGGACATCCTTCAGGGCAAACCAGCCAGTCCCCACCCATGCACCAGGCCTCTATCCTACCTAATAAAAGAGTAATACACAGATTGACCATCACTTAAACACACAAGAGGACTGCCCCCAGGTGGTCAAAGATCCTGCCCCCATGTGGACACAAGATGGCCATCACAAGATGGCCAGCAAGGGAAGGCAGTTGAGAGGGTCCAGGCCTGCAAGGAAGGGCAATTGTGGGCCATCAGGCCAGCAGGGGAGGGCAGTTGGGGGCAATCAAGCCTGCAGGGGAGGGCAGTTAGGGGTGACCAGGCTGGCAGAGGAGGGAAGTTGGGGGCAAACAGGCTGGCAGGGGAGCAGTTAGACATCAATTAGGCTGGCAGGGTAGTGGTTAGGGGGTGATCAGGCTGGCAGGCAGAAGCAGTTAGAGGCAATCAGGGAGGCAGGCAGGTGAGCAGTTTGGAGCTAGCGGTCCTGGATTGTGAGACGGATGTCCGACTGCCCATTTAGGCCTGATCATACTGGGATCGGGCCTAAACGGGCAGTCAGACATTCCTCGAGGGGCCCCAGATTGGAGAGGGTGCAGGCTGGGCTGAGGGACACCCCCCGCCCGTCCGTGCACGAATTTCGTGTACTGGGCCTCTAGTTTAGAATAATTGTGCTGCCCAGAATTTGGGATTACTGAGTCAATGGGCATGCACTATCAGCAGCTGCTTGAGGCAATTTGGAATAATTGAGCTGCCCTGGTTCTCAGAAGAGTGTCCTTCAGTAACTAATGAGGTCACAATCAATGGGACATTCAAACCGCCAGCAATGGAGTATTGGATAGTAAACGTAAGTTCCAGAAAATCAAAATAACTCTTCTATTATTTTAGCAAGCAAGCAAATGGGTACAGAAGCCAAACAGCAGGTTAAGATTAAAACTGTAGTGTCTACCTAAGACAATTGCTACCATACTTCAATACATCCTACTAGGCCAGTGGTCGGCAAACCGCGGCTCGCGAGCCACATGCGGCTCTTTGGCCCCTTGAGGGTGGCTCTTCCACAAAACACCACGGCCTGGGCGAGTCTGTGTTGAAGAAGTGGCGTTAGGAAAAGTTTAAGTTTAAGAAATGTGGCTCTCAAAAGAAATTTCCATCGTTGTCCTGTTGGTACTTGGCTCTGTGAACTAATGAGTTTGCCGACCACGGTACTAGGCTGCACAAGTAGTCATCGGCTAAAACTAGGTTAATCCTAGGTCCTTGTGTCTCTCAGATTCTAATGGGGATGAGAGAGAACTGAAACAGCACGTGGGTGTGAAATGTGGGGTGTGCTCAGACCGAATCAGACTGCGCCTTTCACTTAGGAAGATGGTTCTCTCACAGAGCAACTCAGGAGTGCCCACCGACATGGTGTTTTGTTTTTTTAATGGGATTCGCTTCATTGCCACAAACACACCTCAGGTCAGGGGTAAAGAGATGAAAGCCCAGGGGTGGAGCGTGACCTAGGAACCAGGAGGTCAGGTGCGACTCCCGGTCAGGGCTCAAGTCCGGGTGTCGACTCAGTTGCCAGCAGGGGGCGTGCAGGAGGCAGCCAATCCATGAGTCTCTCTCATCATGACTGTTTCTCTCTCTCCCTCTCCCTTCCTCTCTGAAATCAATACAAATATCTTTTTAAAAATTTAAAACAGGGAATCATTTGGAGGTCTGGAACAGATTAATTCAACTTACATGACTTTCTTTTTAAATATATTTTATTGACTTTTTACAGAGAGGAAGGGAGAGGGATAGAAACACCGATGAAAGAGAAACATCAATCAGCTGCCTCCTGCACGCCCCCCACTGGGGATGTGCCCGCAACCAAGGTACATGCCCTGGACTGGAATCGAACCTGGGACCCTTCAGTCTGCAGGCTGACGCTCTATCCACTGAGCCACACCGGTCAGAGCTCAACTTACATGATTTCTAATGGGAGGGGCTGAGGGAATGATTGGGGTTCAGACAGCCTTTCGGAAGGCAGTAAGGTCGAGAAAGGAGGTTCTGCGCGAGGTACATGCCTGAAACTCCTGCTACCACCCCAGGGGAGCGTCAGGGGTCCGCCGTCCCGAAGGGAACGGGAGGGAGCACAGTCGCCCATTTATGAATAACAGGAGCGAAGAGCCCCAGGGAGCCAACCACCGAGACCAGAAGAAACGTCCACAGGAAGAGCCGGTCAAGGACCTGGGCGATGAACTTCCAATCCTCAACCACCTATTGCCAAAAAGAAAAACAAAAAGAGCCTACATTAAATACAAAATTTAACACTGTCTACTTTTTTAAAAAACACATTTTATTGATTTTTTACAGAAAGGAAGGGAGAGGGATAGTTAGAAACATCGATGAGAGAGAAACATCCATCAGCTGCCTCCTGCACGCCCTGCCCTGGGGATGTGCCTGCAGCCAAGGTACATGCCCTTGACCAGAATCGAACCTGGGACCCTTCAGTCCGCAGGCTGACACTCTATCCACTGAGCCAAACCGGTTTCGGCCACTGTCTACTTATTTTAAGGCCAGGGAGGCCTGGTGCATAAAGAGATCTGTGCAATAGGCCTTCCTTTCCCTGGCTTCCAGCACCAGTTTTCTTCGCACCCGAGACTCAGGCCTTTGCTCCAGCCAGAGTCTGTTGCCTTCATCTTCGCTGCGGCCAGAGTGCCCCTCCTGTGGATCCCTTCGTGCCCCCCCACCCTCTCTCTCATAGCAGGCATCCTGCCCCGCCCGGCCACTCCACACCCGAAGAAGCTGGGCGGCTACCATCTTTGTCCTTCTAATTTGCATATTCCCTCCTGATTGGCTGGTGGCCATAGTGAAATGATGGTCAATTTGCACATTGCTCTTTTATTAGTGTAGATATAA
This sequence comes from Antrozous pallidus, assembly GCA_027563665.1. NCBI lineage: Eukaryota > Metazoa > Chordata > Mammalia > Chiroptera > Vespertilionidae > Antrozous > Antrozous pallidus. The sequence goes on along the minus strand of CM050530.1, from coordinate 11,355,364 downwards.
TCTGCTGCCCTGGCTGGTATGGCTCAGTGGATAGAGCATCAGCCTGCAGACTGAAGGGTCCCAGGTTCGATTCCTAGTCAAGGGCACACATGTGCCTGGGTGGTCTTGATTCCCGATAGACTTCCCCTGGAAATCAAGAGGCAGCTGATCCATGGTTCTCTCTCATCATGAATGTTTCTCTCTTTCTCTCTCTCTCTCCCTGTCCCTTCCTCTCTGAAATCAATCCTATATAATAAAAAGATATAATATGCAAATTGACCTGGGCATGTGCAGGTCAATATATACACTGAGTGGGTTGCCACCCAGCCTGCCTGATCACCTCCCCTGCCAGCCTGATCAATGCCTAACTGGTCCCCTGCAGGCCTGGTTGCCCCCAACTGCCCTCCCCTGCTGACCCAGTCACCCAAACTATCCTAACTCGCCAGCCTGGTCTCTAACTGGCCTCTGCTGGCCCGATTGCCCTTAATGGCCCTCCCCTGCCAGCCCAGTTACCCCTAACTGCCCTCCCCTGCAGGCCTGGTTGCCCCCAACTTCCCTCCCTTCCAGGCCTGGTCCCCCACAACTGCCCTTCCCTGCAGGACTGAGGCCCCCCAACTATCCTCTCCTGCTGGCCTGATCGCCCCCAACTGCCCTCCCCTGCTGGCCATCTTGTGGCAGCCATCTTTTGTCCATATGGGGGCAGCCATCTTTGGCCACACATGGGCAGCCAACTTGTGTGTTGGAGTGATGGTCAATTTGCATATTACTCTTTTATTAGATAGGATTTTTTACAGATTTCAGAGAGGAAGCGGGAGAGAAAGAGAGCTAGAAATATCGATGATAAGAGAGAATCATGGATTGGCTCCCTCTTGCAAACCCGACACTGGGGATCGAGCCTGCAACTGGGCATGTGCCCTTGACCAGGAATCGAACCTGAGACCCTTCAGTCTGCAGGCTGGCGCTCTACCCACTGAGCCACACCGGCCAGGGCCAGAACAGATTCCCTAAAGATCTTTTTGAGGACACGCATCCACACTGTCCGGCCCTCACCCTGCGCTCACCCCGCAACCCCACCACGGGACGCCCCCGGCACAGACCTCTCGGATGGCAGTCTCCCTCACGACGTGCTTCGCGATGTAGCGGACAGCGTCCAGCGCGGCCCCCAGCATGTCCTGGGGTGGAGGGCTCGGCCCGCGGCGGCCCCCGGCCTCCTCTTCCTCCTCCTCCTCCTCTCTCCGGGCCGCGTACCTGTCGGCGTGGCCCCGCATGCACAGCAGCCGGGGGAGCCGCTGCAGAAACGCCCGGCGCGCCCACGGGGCCACGGCGCGGTGCGTGGCGGGCGCCCGGTGATGCACGTTGATGGCGAAGACAGTGACGGCGATGGACAGCGTCGCGAAGATCATGGTGAACACCAGGAACTCGCCCACGAGCGGGATGGCCTTGGAGGACGAGGGGATGATCTCCTCGATGACCAGCAGGAAGACGGTCAGCGCCACCAGCACGGACGTGCAGAGGGAGACCTTCTCGCCGGCGGGGCTCGGCAGGCAGAAGACCAGCGCGGGGAGCAGCGAGAGCCCGGCGCAGGGCACGACCAGGAACAGCGTGTAGAAGAGGGGCAGGCGCCGCAGCACGAAGGCGTAGGTGACGTGGGGGTACCAGCGGGGGCCGTCCGTGCGGGTGCCCCGGCTGCCCACGGCGCTCACGATCTCCCACTCGCCGTTGTCGAAGAAGTCCCGGCGGTCGGCGTCCCGGCCCTCCGGCTGCAGGTCCACCTGGGAGCCGTCGTAGGTCCAGGAGCCGAACTTCATGGAGCAGTTCTGGCGGTCGAAGGGGAAGAAGGTGACGTCGATGGTGCAGGCGCTCTTGTAGTTGGCGGGCGGCGTCCAGGCCACCGTGCCGTCAAACCGGACCACGGCCTTGGTGCGGGCGCCTTCAAACCGCCCGTCGGCGCTGGAACACACGCATGAACACGCACGGTCACGTCCCACGCGGGGCTCAGGGGCAGAGCATCGACCTGGGAACCTGGAGGTCAGGGTTCGATTCCCGGTCCGGGCACAGGCCCGAGTGGTGGGCTCGGTCACCAGAGTGGGGCGTGCCGGAGGCATCCGACCCGCAAGTCTCCCTCATCGATGTCGATGTTTCTCTCTCTCCCTCTCCCTCCCTCTCTGAGATAAATATATATATATATATATATATATATATATATATATAATTTTTTTTTTTTTATATTAGTGCCCAGCCAGGTGTAGCTCAGGGGTTGGGGCTGACCCAGGAACCAAGAGGTCATCAATTCAATTCCCGGTCGGGGCACATGCCCAGGTGGCGGCTCACCCCTAACTGCCCTCCCCTGCAGGCTTGGGGAGGCTCATCATGGATTTCTCTCTCTCTCCCTCCCTCTACCTTCCTCTCTGAAATCAATAAAAATATATTTTAAAGCCGGAACCGGTTTGGCTCAGTGGATAGAGCATCGGCCTGCGGACTGAAAGATCCCAGGTTGATTCCAGTCAAGGGCATGTACCTTGGCTGCGGGCACATCCCCAGTGAGGGATGTGCAAGAGGCAGCTGATCAATGTTTCTAACTCTCTACCCCTCTCCCTTCCTGTCTGTAAAAATCAGTAAAATATGTTTAAAAATATATATCAGCATGCTCTATTGGGTCGAACATTTTTTTAATATATTTTTATTGATTTCAGAAAGAAAGGGAGAGGAAGGGAAAGAGAAAAACATCAACGAAGAGAGGGAATCATGAATTGATTGCCTCCTGCACATTGGACCAAGCCTGCAACCCAAACATGTGCCCTTGACCAGAATCAAACCTGGGACTCTTCAGTCTGCAAGCTGATGCTCTATCCACTGACCCACACTGGCCAGGGCTGGTCGAACATTTAATTACCTCACCTTACTGCCTTGGCAGGGCCAGCTGTCCCCCTCCCCTGCTCCACGTGCTGGACAATGGGACTGACCACTGGTGACCCCCCTACTTCTTCACACCTTCCTGGACTTCCCCAATAGGTCACTTCTGGGGTTCTTGTTCCGGCATTAAGGAGGGTTCAGCAATCTGGAGAAAGGCTGTGTGTAACTTAAGAGTCTGGAGACGAAAAATAATTTTGAAAGACATTGGGGGTCAGAGAAGCTTCAGCTATAGGAGCTAAAGACTCTCTCCTTGTCTCAGGACCCCTTGCTTTTTATTAACACAACTAGAGGCCCTGTGCATGAAATTTGTGCACGGGGGCAGGGGATGTCCCTTAGCCCAGCCTGAACCCTCTCCAACCTGGGACTCCTCGAGGGATGTCCAACTGCTATTTTGGCCCGATCCAGGATCAGGCCTTAACGGGCAATCAAACATCCTTCTCACAATCCAGGACTGCTGGCTCCAAACTGCTCACCTGCCTGCCTCCCTGATGGCACCTAACTACTTCTGCCTGCCAGCATGATCACCCACTAACCACTACCCTGCCAGCCTAATTGATGTCTAACTGCTCCCCTGCCAGCCTGTTTGCCCCCAACTTCCCTCCTCTGCTGGCCTGGTCATCCCTAACTGCCCTCCCCTGCAGGCTTGATCGCCCCCAACTGCCCTCCCTTGCAGGCCTGGTCCCTCCCAACTGCCCTCCCCTGCTGGCCATCTTGTGGTGGCCATCTTGTGTCCACATGGGGGCAGGATCTTTGACCACATGGGGGCAACCCTTTTGTGTGGTAGAGTGATGGTCAATCTGCGTATTTCTCTTTTATTAGATAGGATAGAAGCCTGGTGCATGGGAGGGGGCCAGTTGGTTTGCCCTGAGGAGTGTCCCAGATCAGGGTGGGGGTTTCCTTGGGGCAAGGGGCGGCCTGGGCCAGGGGCCTGTGGAAATTTGCAGGCTGACCACGCCCCCCAGTGACCCAAGTGGAGGCCCTGGTATCTGGGATTAATCTGTGTCTACAATTCAAACTTTGTAGCCTGGAGCAGAGCCAAGCCTTCTGCTTGCTCTGTGGTGGCAGCCATTTCTGTTTGAAACTTTGTAGCATTGAGTGGAAGCCTCGGCCTGCAAAGGCAGGTGGAAAGCTTGGCCTCCTCTGTTCCTGGGGAAACCCAAGCTTTCTTCCTGCTCTCAGTGGCGGCCGCCATCTTGGTTGGGGTTTATTTGCATAATCAGCTCCTGATTGGCTGGTGGGCCTGGCTATGGGTGTGGTGAAGGTATGGTCAAATTTGCATATTACTCTTTTATTAGATAGGATTTGTCCTAAGGCCAGGTGGTCAGCAAACTCATTAATTAGTCCACAGAGCCAAATATCAACAGTACAATGATTGAGATTTCTTTTGAGAGCCACATTTTTTAAACTTAAACTTCTTCTAACGCCACTTCTTCAACATAGACTCGCCCAGGCCGTGGTATTTTATGGAAGAGCCACACTCAAGGGGCCAAAGAGCCACATGTGGCTCGAGAGCCACAGTTTGCCAACCATGGTCCTAACGCAAAGTGGAGATACACACTTCAAAGGATAGGGTTTCTGCCAAAACTGGTGTGGCTCAGTGGGTAGAGCATCAGCTGCAGACTGAAGGGTCCCAGGTTCAATTCCGGTCAAGGGCATGGACCTTGGTTGCAGGCACATCCCCAGTAGGGGGAGTGCGGGAGGCAGCTGATGGATGTTTGTCTCTCATCGATATTTCTAACTCTCTAGCCTTCTCCCTTCCTCTCTGCAAAAACTCAATAAAAATATATTTTAAAAAAAGAATAGGGTTTTGTATAGAATCCATGTCAGATTGGGGAGTAGCTTAGGGCTATTCAGGTGTTTGGCCAACAAGAGGCAAGAACATGTAGATTAAGATGCCCTGAGCTGTGTGGCAGCAGACAGTCATCCTATTCAGGTTTGGGGGAAGTGCCTTTCGGCCATTCCAACAGGTGACTACATATGGGGCTCAGCCCTTGCTGAGTCCCCAGTTCCATCCACCTTTTGATGAAACTCTTGCAATTATGACATAGTGGAGCCAGCTTCCGGCATGTCACACATGTCAGAAATCAATCAGAAAACAACATACACACGCAAAAGGGGACCCACAGAACCAATCTGAAGCCAAAGACCGTGCAATCGGGCCACGCGACCAGACAGCCACAACGTCTCAGAAGGAAGGACTGACGCTCCTCCTGCCCAACCGCAACACCGGTGTTCACTTCAGAAACACGCTATGGACATTGGACGAGGACTTACTTGTCAAACAGGACAATGTCTGGGGTCCAGAGGGAGTCTGACGGGACCCGGATGGCTCTGATCCCCCCGTAGTCCGAGGGGTTCCACTGGAGCTTCACGTCTCGCCATTCCTTTCGAACAGAGAACACGGCGTCGGTGTCGAGGGACCCCATCCTCGGAGGGACCGAACACGGTCCGACAGGAAGCCTTGTCCCTGTGGCCCCGGCTCTGAGCTTGGGCCTTGTGGGCCTGGGAGCGCCAGACCGTGTGTATGTGTGTGTGTCTGTGTGTGTCTGTGTGTGTGTGTGTGTGTGTGTGTATGCGCGCACTCACGGTTCTGCCCCTTCCTCAACCACGAGCAAGGCCCAGGTGGTGCGGCCTCGGGCATCTAGGCTCCGGGTTCGAGGGAAACAGCCCTTTTCCAGCTGTGTCAACATGCACTGGCCAGGCTGCTCCACTCAGAGAGCAGCTGGATGTATTCCGCATCCCACACACGCAAACGCCTTGCCCGAACTCTGCGTGGGAAGGATGCTGGATGGTGTCAACTTAAGACTCGCACCCCAAGGAAATCACACGTGCCTTTCAGGAGTTAAGGGTTGGGGAGCCCTGACCGGTGTGGCTCTGTGGATAGAGTGTGGGTCTGCAGACTGAAAGGTCCTGGGTTCGATTTGGTCAAGGGCATGGACCTTGGCTGCAGGCACAACCCCAGTGGGGGGTGTGCAGGAGGCAGCTGATGGATGTTTCTCTCCCATCGATGTTTCTGACTCTCTATCCTTTCCCTTCCTCTGTAAAAAAATCAATAAAACACATTAAAAACAAAAAGAGTTGGGGAAGTGGTGTTCTGCATTAAAAAGTAGGGACACTGGGGCGGGGGGGCTTGCCCAGGATGGGAATGGCTCAGAGGCGGGGCTGGAGAATCAAATTGGGAAAAGAAGACATGTGTAAAACTTTAGACCATAAAATAGTAAGTGGGGACAGCCCGGCCCGCGCAGCTCAGTGGTTGGGCGTCAAGCTATAGCTGTGAACCAGGAGGTCAGGGTTCGATTGCAGGTCGGGGCATGTGCCCAAGTCTCGGGATCCATCCCCAGGAGGGGTGTACAGGGGGCAGTCGATCCATATTCTCCCTCATCATGGATGTTTCTCTCTTTCTATCCCTCTCCCTTCCTCTCTCTCTCTCTAAAAATCAATAAAAACATATTTTTAAAAAAAACAAAGCCCTAGCTGAAGCCGGTGTGGCTCAGTGGATAGAGCGTCGGCCTGCAGACTGAAGGGTCCTGGGTTCGATTCCGGTCAAGGGCATGGACCTTGGCTGCGGGCACATCCCCGTTGGGGGGTGTGCAAGAGGCAGCTGATCGATGTTTCTCTCTCATCGATGTTTCTGACTTTCTATCCCTCTCTCTTCCTCTCTGTGAAATATCAATAAAATATATTTTTTTAAAAATTAAAAAAAAAATAAAGCCCTAGCTGGTGCGGCTCAGTGGATAAAGCGTCAGCCTG